>PVJH01043661.1:0-13552 GCA_004026705.1 Nesogale talazaci | reverse complement strand
CTTCTTCGATTCTGCTGGGATTGAAAAAGAAGGAAAACAGCCTTAGTAAACAGTACCTAAATAAATAAAGAAACAGTGCCAACCCAAATGAGACCCCCTGCCAGGAAGTCCATTCGAGCGGACTCAGAGCAACCTTAGGGAAAAAGAGGAGAAAACTACATGCTCTTTCTATGATTGGCCAGAAAGGAAATCCTGAGGACCAGAGAGATAACCATTGTAGTTGGTAGTTTTCTTGGTAAAAGGAGAACCATGCATGCGTGCATGTTTGCGTGATATGTGGTGTGTTTGAGAGCCACCAGCAAATTACTATGACCTAAAGAACATGATTTTGTTCCTTCTGTATAGAGCCAATAAAACCCAGCTGGGCTCGATCATTTCCCAGGTGTCTCCCCGTAGAACGCTGCTTCTCAGGGTTTGGAATGACAGGGATTTCGATGGCTGAGTTTTAAGAAGTGAGTTGCCAGGCAAATCTGGTTGGACTTGAACCTCTAACATTTTAGTTACTGGCTGAGCTGAGCATGTTAACCATCAGTAGAAGCCAGCAACCTTTGCACGCATGCCTATAGAAGCTTGTAACTTTGCTGGTGGCCCTCCCTTGGTGTACGTAAGGCTGTCTGACAGGAAGCACAGCGAGGGACATCTCAGAGAATGAGATGGCAACCTTTGAGAGCTGGGTATAGCTCTCATTTGCCACATCCCCTTTCCAAGGAGCTGGCTGTTGGTATTATTTCTGAACAAACAATTCGGAAATGCTCTCTTCTGTGCTATGGCCTCCGTCTGTAAACTTAGCCTGAATTTTCCCCAAAGAACTAGCGAGAATCCTATGCACTCTGGTTGGAGCTTGGAGTACCGGGACTCTTAATCTTGGGTGAAGTCAATGCAGCATGCCACACTCACTCGTTCTCCCAACTGCAACTTCCATTTCACTTCCTCATAGGAAGCCTTCCCAGGACCCTCTCCTAAGTATCACTTACCAGAAGGGAATTTTTTTTTCCAACACCATTTATTAGGAGTTAATCCAGACATTATACCAATCATATCTAGGAGAGCTGGATAATCACTGCCACAGTTCCAAGACAGTTTTCTTCCTTCTTGAACCCTCTGACATCAGCTCACTCTTAGCCACTCCCCACCTCCCCTGCCGTAGCCCCCAGGAATGCTTGTTCTAGTTCGGGGCTCTATAGATGCACCCATCCTGGGTTTCACAGACCTCAAATCTTAGAAATATGCATGACAGAGGGTTGAGAAAGCTACATAGAGGAGTGGACACACGTGCTCCTTTTCCTACAAAGGTGAAAATCGCGTCTGCTTTTTGCATCTGGGGCTTCAGTGCTCGGTGCTTGGTATCCAAATTCACTGCCATCTGGTAGATCTGACTCATCGTAACCCTATATACAGTTCCCAAGGCTCCATACATCTTTATGGGAGCAGGCAGCCTCATCTTCCTTCTGAGGAGCGGCCGAGGGGTTTGAAACCACCAGCCTGCCAGTTCACTATCATTACGGTCCCAGGCACGCCAGTAGGAGCTCTAAGTGGGCAAAGAAAAGCGCGTTGTCAGGAGTCAGGCCATGCTACTCTAACTGTTGTGAAGAGTCAATGTGATGTCGGGTTAGGGGAATCGGTTCATGTGGGGGCCATTGTGTGGCATGCAGTCAATTCTGAATCATAGAGACATCCCAGAGCAGACTAGAAGTAGCCCCAGTGGGTTTCTAAGGCAGCTGAGCTTCTTTGTGACACTCGGGACACCTTCATTCATACAGGAAAAAGCCAGCATGACATGAGCAGGGAGTGCAGCAAATACCCCAGGTTTTGTTGATGTGTGAAGGGCACCTGGTTACGAGCGACCTGTCTCCCCTGGAGGATTCTCAAAAGACACCCCCACACAGGAAACTTGACATGACATCACTGAGGTTTATAATAGGCCACACTTTCTGGTCTGTGATTTGGTGGACACTAGCCTTGATTATAAACTGAATTGTACACCCCCGGACCCCCAAATCTGTTAGAACCCTTACTGGTAATTGAGGATGAGGTCCTTTATGGGAGGAGGATTTCCTCTGCTATGTTAATGAGGGTCAGGCAGGTTCTACATACCTTAGTAAAGCTAACCCTTTAAGGTCAAAGGGGCAGTGTGTTAGTCCGGGTAAACTAGAAGAACAAATTCAAAGACACGAATATGGATATAAGGAAAGGGTTTATATACAAAAGGAATGGAACACTGAGAAAGCATCCCAACCCAGTCCAGTTCAAAGTCATAAGTCCAATATTAGTCCATATGCCCAATACCAGTCTATAATGTCTCCTTCTGACTCACAAAGTCACAGGTCAGTGGGTGCAGAATCTCAGCGCTGGCAGGGGTCTCCCCATGGCTCCTCGCTTCCAGGGCTCAGGGTCCATCAACAGCATCCATGGTGGCAGAAGCAACTCATCGTTGGTAGGGGTCCCCATGTGGCCTCTCCAGCTTCAGAAGTCTGGCTCCATCAGGACCAAGCCATGTGGCTTCTTCTCTGGCTCCTCAGACACTGCCATCTTGTTCTCGTGATTCATTGCCTCTGAGACTAACTGCTAACAACTGGGGAGATAGCTTCTCATCTTCACAAGGGAAATATCGCGAGATTTCCCAGAAGTCTCAGAAGAAAGTCAGGCACACATAGAGGCCTCATTGGCTACTAAATGGCTATCTCCAGATTAACAGGTTAGACTCCCCCCCTACATTTCAATCATAAAATTAACATAAGCACATGACTGCCACAGGCAGCATCTGTCCAAGAGCCAAGATTGGTAGGGTTAGGGAAAAAAGAGGAATGGAAAAAACAGGGAAGAAGTCGGATAAGTGAGGAGAGATTGAAATACAGGGATAAATGAGTAGAGAGGAAACAAAATGTGTGCTGTTGAATATAAAAGTGATTATCTGCTCTATAAATATTCACCCATGTCACAAAGAGAAGTTTTTTTAAAATCCACAAAGAAGAATCTGGACTGTTCACATTGAAGGAACCATAGGATCTGGATACCATTTCCTCTGTCTCTCAAGCAAACTCAGAATGTACCCTAGGGAATGCTGCCGATTCACAGCAAGGATGGTAGGAAAGGAGAGGGGATGAGGTGGGTGAGCTGGAACTGGTATAAACTAGGCTGCAACACCCAAGCACCATGGGCTTCTGAGATGCAAGTCTAGTTGCGGTAAACAGGGAAGCATGCATGGGCAACCTGATGGCCATGGAGCCCAGCAGGAGACCATGCTGCTCTGCTGAGACCATTCTAAGCACCAAGCCTGAGTAGAGAACTGATTCTGATCAACAGCAGCCTCTTCTCAGCTGTGAATCTTGAGCAAATCAATCACTTAGCGTCTGCTTCGTGGATATGGGGGATGATACTGTCTGTGCTGACATCCTGGGAAGGTCACCATGAGCAGCCTATGAAGCCGTAACCTCCAAGAGCACCTCAAGTTCTAGGGTCGTGTTGTTGAGCGCCATTGTCTTAGCTCTAGTGTTGTCGTGGTTGTTGCTGTTGCGAAAAGCCACCAGCTCAGCTCTGGTGTTAGTGCAGACGTTCTGTGCCACTGTCCTTGTTCCAGTGCTCTTGGTGTGGTTGTTGTGTGTCATCATCTCAGCTCTAGGGTTGGTGTTGTAGGGTCCACTATCATTTGAGCTCCAGTGTTAAAAAAAAATCCACCTATTCATTTGACAAATATGCACCAAAGTCCATGCTATCAGACCTGTGCACATGCAAGCTTAGAATGACAAACAAAGCACCGTTCGGTCTTCAAAGACCTCTGTGTCTCTGTCTCTGTCTCTGTCTCTCTCACACACACAATACTACCACCACCAACAACAACAACAGTAAAAAGTCCACTTGTCATAGAATCAATTCCAATACATGATGCCTTGGCAGGTGGCAGAATGGAGCTATGCTCAATAGAGTCTGCAAAAACTGACTTTTCAAAAACAGATCGCCAGGACTTTCACTCAAGGCGCCTCTAGGAGAGTGCAGATTGTCAACCTTTTGGGTTAGTGGCTAAGAGCTTGATGTTTTGTCACTCAAGGATTCCTTCCATCGAGCCCACATTGGAGTTTTAGCAGGGACTCCTTCCATCGAGTTCACATTGGAGTTTTAACAGCTGAGTGTTCTGTGAGTCTTCGAAAACTGTAAAGTGCTGTGAAAGTATATATTTATATTAAAGATCCCGGGTATAATGGGTGAGCTATTTTAGAGCGTCAAGACCTATTCATCTTACTGCTAGACTGCCTAGCAGATGGATTAGGTTGCAAGAAATACATATTTATGTCTGTGACTTCAAGGACAGCATCACAGAGGGAGAATGAATTATTACAGGGGAAAAGTACACCTGAGTGGACTAGCTTTAGGGGAAGAGAGACACTCTCTCCTCTGAGCTGTTTGTACTTAAAACATATTTATTACTGTTCTGGTGATAACAGTACTCCAGACTCAGACAAGAGGGAAAATTACACAGATTAACAGAAATTACCCATCAATCCCTAATACAGAGGTCACGCTGTTAACAATGAGTTCTATTTATGCTTCCATTCTATGACTATGTGTAATACATATTCTTTGATTAGGAGTGTATTGATGGATGATAGGTAGTATTGCTCTTAATGTTACTGGTGGTCAACTTGGTCCCTACTCATAGTGACCCCCCATGACAGTGTAGAAAACCCACCTGGGCTTGTTGGCTGTCATCTTAAGGACTCCAATCACTATTGCATAGATTTAACCTCTAACTTTTCAGATGGGCTTTAAAATGTCTACTACAGAATAGACTTGGAAGCATAACTCACATCATTCTGTTCCATACTTAGTGTAAAGTCTCTGCTTTTGTAGACATGTTGCTGGTTCTTCTTTCCTGTTATCAATGCAATGGATATACAAAATGTCTTGTATTTTGTCTTTACAGAGATCACCAGAAGATGACTGACTGGATGAAAGGGCCACCAGGTATTGGACTGGTAACAACAAGTTTGGTGGTTCAAACCTAGCAACCTCTCTCTTGGAGAAAAAAAAGGAACCGCCTGGTCCTGTAAAGATTTACAAAGTCTGAGAAACCATATATGAGATTGGCTAAGAGTTGGAATCAATCAAGGGTTTAGATATGTCTTACAGGACCCTGGTGATGCGGTGATAACTGAACTCTCAGAGCATTGAGTCTACCAGCTATCCTGTAGGTGAATGAGGTGGCAGTTGGCTTCCATGAAGATCACAACCTTGGACTTTCTAAGGGACAGTTTTATGCTGTCCTGTGGCACCATGAGACACAATGGACTTCACCATAATGGAGAGATCATCAAAACCAACCCACTGCCATGAGTCCATTCAAACTCATGGTTAGTTACCCTATAAAACAGAGTAGAACATCTCCCTTGGGCAAGCATAATGCCACAGAGGTGCACACATGTTAGAATAGGAAACATTTTGATACCAAACATAAGGCATCTATCCAAGGACAAAGGAGAGAAGGGTCAGGAAAGGAGAACTGGAAACAGGAAGGGAGTGAACAGATTGCACACTCCGGGGATTACAATCAATGACATAAAACAGTATGCATTTGAGCTGTTGAACAAAAGCCAATCTTCTCTGTAAACCATCACCCAGTTCAACAATTCCAAAAAGCTACCTCGTCACCCACAAACGACCTATGAACCTACAATGAAGGGAGCTACTAGCATTCTGGAACGAGGGGGCAGGCTGCCCGGCTTGGCATCGCTCTTTCAATTTCCCAATATCCCCATGTACTGGGGTGTCATGCTTGTGGAGCGGCTGTCAAGTCAGTTCCGACTCAGAGCGAATGAAGCTCCACCCGGTCCTATGTCATCGTCATCATTGTACAGTGGAGCCCATTGATGTCTCCATCTCCTGGAGGATCTCTCTGTTCCCAGTGGGATGTTTTGTCAGCAGGGTACTGCAGAGGAGCAGCAGTAGCAGTGGAATTAGGAGCCTGAGCCTGAGACTGAGCAGAGGGCTTTCCAGGGCACAGAGCAAGGAGAGTTGAAAGCTCGGGGGCAGGAGGCGTCTGGAAGAGGTTAGACACAGACACCCACACCATTTTCCATTTGTCACACTGCCCCATACTGGGTATTGTAAAGAGGACACCTAGGAACTCCTATGGTACAGTTTTAGCGTGGCACACAGGGTCTTCCTGGACTGGACAGGCCCTGACAACAACAGAATAAGTGACACAATATAGAAAGCAACCCTTTTGTAAAAGTCAGTCAGATGTATAATCTTCAGATCTGCTTTCTGTACCCTCTCACGGTCTGGGTTCAGCCCAGGGTGTAGGAAATAGCCATTGTTTCTTTCTTGACTTCTTATCTTCCTCTTTCTTGATTCAATGTGTCTCTTCTGGGATCGGACTTGGAGTGCTCTCCATGTTGGCTCCAGGCTGATACTATCTTACCCCCCACCCTACCCTTCTCTTTTCATCCATACTGCTTTGTATTCTGTGAGTCAACTTATATTGTGGTCTTTCAGCCACCACCCACCTCCACTCACTGACTTTCTGAGGGGAAGCTTGGTGTGTGCAGCCATGCAACACAGAGGGGGAGGAGTCTGAAGTCTCCGAGAAACCACTGCTTGGCCTCCTTGAAGGATGACTCAGCACTCCCCCACTTCTCCGCAGAATGGAAGCTTCAGAAATGATGGGAAGTCCACTGTCCATGACATGAGCAGGGGAGGAAATCACCTGATCAAGGACACACAGCTCTGCTCTGACCTGGCTTCCTACATTGTGCTGCTTCTTGCCCTTCGTGACATGAGCTCTTTCTAAAGATTGTTGCCTCTGACGGATCGAAGTCCCGATGTGGATGTAGATGCAAAAGTAGGCCGGTGGTGGCAATGCTAAATGCTGCCAAGTGGGTGCCAACGCACAGGGATACTGTTTATGTACAACAGAATGAGGTGGCCTGCGGCTGCAGCACCCTCACAACGAGCCCATCGATGGATGTGTGTATGTGCATCACCCACTCACTGGTGGCCAACCAGTCAATGCCAACTCATAGCAAGCCTACAGGACAAGGTAGAAATGCCCCCCGGGGCTTTCTGAGACTGCTGTTGGTTAATGGGAGCTGTGTTAGTCCAGACAGACTTGAGAAACAAATCCATAGACACACATATGATATAAGGGAAAGGTTTATATACAAGAAGAATGGAACATGGAGAAAGCATCCCAACCCAGCCCAGTCCAAGGTCCTAAGTCCGATATGAGCCCATATCTCTGATACCAGTCTATAAAGTCTCCTTCTGAATCATGAAGCATGGGCAGTAGAAGCATCTCAGCACTGGCAGGGATCTCTCTGTGGCTTCTCTGGTCCCAGAGGTCTGGTTCCATCAGGGCAAGCCCAGGTGGCTTCTCCTCCGACTCCTCCAGGTTCCAGGACTTAGGATCTGTCAGCATGCCACCATCTTGTTTTGTTGGCAGACCGACTCCAAGAGACTGAGTCAAGTCTCTCTTGTCCAAATGGGAAAGGAGAAACCCTTTCCCACACAGAGGCCTCATTGGCTATCTCCAGAGTGACAGGCTAGATTCCACCCTTACAATCCCAGTCACAAAAATGACATCCAGTACACGACCACCACAGGAGTAGGAAGGCCTGTCTTTCTCCCTAGGAGCAGATGATGGCTTCAAACTGCTGACCTTGCTCATCTCAGCCCAATCTCAGTAACCACAATGCCACTAGGGTTCCTGTCAGCTTATGTATATGGTTGCTTTATATGGTGTCTTATGTACATGGAGGCTGTATATATTTATGAATATGGGGTCTGTCAAGTTTCCTTACAGCAGCGCTGTGCACCACAGAAGGAACATGGTCCAGTCCCACGCCATCCTTACAATGGTTCTTCTGTTTGAACCCATCAACATGTAAGTTGATGTAGGTGTATTTGTATGTTTCTGCTCTGCACTGCCTCTGCTTGGACTCGGAGCTTGGTTCACCCGGCATTGACCTTCCCCAGGCTCCTAGAGTAGAGGGTTTGAGGTCAGGGCAGGTCATTTTGGAGGTTGTGGTAGTGACATAATCCGCATCCACATGATGGTAATGAGTTTAGACGGTAATGACTCTTAAACAACAGGGTAGAATTGCCCTGTGGGTTTCTAAGACTGTAATTCTTCTTTTTTGTTTTTTGTTTTTTTTTTAAATTCTGTATTCTTCTTTTTTTAACCACTCTATTGGGGCTCTTAGAGCATTTATCAAAATCCACACACACACCCATTGTGTCAAGCACATTTGTACATATCTTGCCGTCATCATTTCCAAAGCATTTTCTTTCTGTTTGAGCCCTTGCTATTCGCTTCTCACTCCCCCACCCCTTGCTTCCCTCCCCTCCCTCATGAACCCTTGATAATTAATAAATTATTATTTTTTCATGTCTCACACTGACGGCTGTCTCCCTTCACCCACTTTTCTGTTGTCTGTCCCCCTGGGAAGCGGTTATGTGTAGATCATTATGATCCGTTCCCCCTTTCTCCCCCCACCTTCCCCTTACTCTCCTGGGATCACTACTCTCATTATTGGTCCTAAGAGGCTTATTTGTCCTGAATTTCCTGTGTTTCGAGCTTTCATCTATACCAGTGTACATTCTCTGGTCTAGCCAGGTTTGTAAGGTAGAATTGAGATCAGATAGTGGGCATGAAGGGTGGTGAGGAGAAAGCATTAAAGAACTAGAGAAAGTTGTATGTTTCATTGGTGCTATATGGCACCCTGCCTGGCTTCTCTCTTCCTTGAAACCCTTCTCAAAGGGGATGTCTAATTGTCTTCAGATGGGCTTTGGGTCTCCACTCCAAGCTCCGCCCCCCCCCCCCCCATTCACATTGATAAGATTTTTTGTCGGGGTCTTTGATGCCTGATTCCTGATCCCATCAGCACCTCAAGGTCACACAGACTGGCGTGCTTCCTCCATGTGAGCTTTGTTGCTTCTCAGATAGATGGCCGCTTGTTTATCTTCAAGCCTTTAAGACCCCAGCCACCACATCTTTTTAAAAAATATTTTTATTGAGGACTCTTACATTTCATCAAAATCCATACATTCCTCCAGTGTGTCAAGCACATTTGTACATATGTCACCATCATCAGACGCTTTATTTTTTGACAGCCAGGCACCATCAGCTTTCTTCACCACATGAAGACTGCAATTCTTTTTTTTTTTTTTTTTTGGCATCACTGCCCTGGTGAGAGTAGGAAGCCCAGGCTTGCTCCTGGAGAGCTGCTGCTGGATTTGAACTGCCGACCCTGTGGGCCTGCAGTCCTGCACACAACCACTTCATCTCCGGGGCTCAGCCTGAAGACTGTAGTTCTTTATAGGAGTAGAGACCTCCTTGTTTCTCCTATGGAGTGGCTGGTGGTTCAAAGTGTTGACCTAGATGTTAGCAGTCCAAGGCATAAGCAGGATGCCATCAAGGACACAGCCCCGAAAAAGCCTCTGGTTTCAGCTACAATGCACTGAAAGTGATCCTTCAGTTTCAATGCAGCATAAAGGCAAGCTTGGGAAAAATACTGTCAGCCAGGCTCTAGCATATCATTTTTGCCCACTCACAATTGTCAGTGGATTCAGCACATAGTGACCTCAGAGAACAGAGTAGACCTGCCCCTGTGGGTCTCCAAGACTGTCAACTCATCAGAGCACACAGCCTCATCTCTTTTCCTTGTAGAAGGTGGTGGGTTTGAACAGCTGACCTTGGGATCAGTCCCTTATCTTACTGTATCCATGGAGGCCTTCAATATCCCCACAGTCTGGTTGCAGATTGGGTCCACAAGTTCTCGTGGCTGATTTTTTTTATCCCTCTTCATCTGGGCTCCGGGCACTCGGCTGGAACCCCTTCAGCCTGACAGCAGTAAAGAAGCTTCCACTGACAGGTGGTGTGGTTGTGCACGGGCCAGGGATTCGTGCCTACGGCTCCAGAGAGGAAGGCAGGAGCTGTACCACTAAACCAACTCTATCAGAAATGACCCTGGGCATTCTACTAGTGAGGATCCCTGGTAGCACAGTGGCTAAGGCACTTGCTTCATCATCACCACATCACTGGTCCCACAGTAGAAAACAGTGGAAACTTATGAGGCTCTTCTACTTTTTCTATAAGGTCTCTATGAGTCAGAATAGGCTTGGAAGCAGGTTTCTTTTTGTTAATTTGTTTGTTTGCTTGTTTTTTAGGGTTTTTTTTGGCATCACTGCCCTCAGGTGGTGGGATTAAGAGGCCCAGCCTTTGCTCCTGTAGAGCTGGAATTGAACCTCCATACCATTGGGCCACAGTCCTGCGCACAACCACTACGCCACCGGGGCTTAGCCCTGTTTCTTTGTTTTAATTTAGATATTAATGCCTTTAGATTATTAATGCAATGGAGATTCTGGATTTGGGGTAAATTTTTCAAGAGACCTCTCAGGGAGCAGGGAGCTGGGGAGGCCCTGGTGGGACAACAAGTACCTCTGGGAACCAATTGTGAGGCTTTGAGTCCATGGGTGACCACCCGGCACTCAGCGACCCTATGCAAGTTCCCTCTTAGTGTCCTCTGCAGTGAATGTGAATGCAAGTGGTCCAGGTGGCTGCGCAGATGATGTGGAACCATGCGTGCGGTGGGCTTAAGTGATGCCAGACACACCTTACACACACAACAGCAGGGGCTGTGCTCAACAATACAGGGCAAATGCTGATGACACTTTAAAAGTCCAAGCACGTAGTGTTCGAAGGGAAATGTGTGAAAAGAGTTTTTATTGAGGCTTTTTTTTTTGTAGGGGGAGGGACAGGTCCCTCAACTCTCCAACTAATTAGTGTTCACCTCATTCTTTTATGCAGCCTTTCTTAATACTAATTACTCTATGGCAGTCTGGTGTGTGCACAGCTAATGAGCCTCACACACGGAATGCACCCAGGGAGATGAAGGCAGAAGCAGAGAGTGAAGGGAGCCTGACAGATATTTACAGCTGCTGCTTCTCCCAGCTGCCCTGGCCCTGTATCTTTAATGAGATCGGGAGTGAGATGCCAGGATGACACCTGTTCCAGGTGACCCTGTTGTGCTTGGACAGGGATGCTTCTGTACATTACAGAAGCCAGCAAATAAATTTTTATGTCCTTGTGGGACAGGCTAGGATATTCCACCTGGACAAATCATTCCTTCATTCATTCATCCATCCATCCACCCATCAAATCACCTATCCATCCACCCACCCACCCATCCATCCATCCACCCACCAACCCACCGATCCATTCAACCAACCACCCACACATCCACCCATCTATCCATCTATCCATCCACCCATCTATCCATTCATCCATCTAGCCATCCATCCACTCACCAACCCACCTATCCATCCCACCCACTCACCCAACCATATATCCACCCACCCATCTATCCATCCATCCATATATCCATTCATCCATCTATCCATTCATCCATCCATCTGCCCATCCATCCATCCACCCATCTATCTATCCATTCATCCACCCATCCATCCACTCACCCATCTATCCATCCACCAATTCATTCACTCATTTGTGTCCAGGAACATTCACGGACTAAATAGGATCCTGTTGAGTGGTTTGGACTCCACCTCCTGTTGACTGTGAGTATCAGAGTGGAGCCATGCTCCCTAGGTTTTTCAGCAGCTGACTTTCCAGACTTAGATTACCAGTCCTTTCTCCCAAGGAGCCCCCAGGTGGGCTCAAACTGCCAACATTTCAGCTAAGAGCCAAGTACTTAACTGTTGGTACTACCCAAAGACTCAGTATCATAGGTTAAGCACACACACACCCAACCCAATGCCGTCTCTCAGGACAGTTTGACTTGTGGGGAGCCCAAGTGGAATGCAAGCCCAGGATTGACTGCTGCTCTTTCTGGCTTCAGTGTAGGCAGAAACAGGGAAGCTCTCAAGTCTTAGGTCCCTATCCCAGGAAGGTGAACACTGGAGCTGGAAGGGGAAGCCTGGCAAGTTGGAGCACTAGTCACTTTTCTAGTTGTTGAACAGAGCTCTTGTTTGGCCTGACTGATCTTGAACTTCCTTCATTGCGGGGTACAGAAAGACTTCTCCCAAGTTGTCTCCTCTAAATATATGCCAAACTTAGCTACTTGCTACACATGGCAAATGACTATACACTTGGAGGTCAACAAAGTAGGTCAGCGGTTATTTTACCTAAGGATTATCAGCCACCTAGAGCAATCAGACTGTATAGTCTGTTCCACCCTAAGTAGGGCCCACTCTCTTCTGATAAGGATAGTGGTAAATTATTTCCCTGAAGGAAAGCCCAGAGGTCAAGCCCAATCAAGGGTGACCAAGGTTAGGCTGCATATTGAATATAGGGTCTGCCCATTTTGCCACATGTGTACCCTTAGTTCCTCCTCTTCCTAAATCGTGTATACCCTTAACTCATCCCCTTCCTGTCATACTTATGTCTATCGTACAACCCTTTCTATGATGTATGCATACCCCCCAAAGATATATAAGCCTTGGTTAGCATAAATGCCTCTCCTGCCGCGTTCTCCTGCTCGCACTGTGCACGGACCTGGCTGTTGAGTTCATGGCCATCCAGGAGGTGAGCATGTTACCATGAAATGTGTCTGACTTCCTTACTTTACTCTCTCTCTCCCATTTCTCTATGACATTACTATAATCTTTATATGCCTTAACCATACAATTGTGCCTACCAAACCCGTGATTAGTTGTGGGGGGCTGGCTACCCCCACTCCTCATTTCTTCTCAGAAACCTTTATAGGGAGAGACCTTCTCAAAGAGGCTCACCCCAGTATTGTACCTAACCACCCAGGTCACCCTAATCACTCTACCACAGGGCTGTGGTTGGTTTTTTGTTTTGTTTTGGGGGGGATCACTGCCCTCTGGTGGTCATGGGAGCTACCCAGCCTTGCTCCTGAAGAGCCGCTGCTGGATTTGAACCACCAAGCCCGTGGGCTGCAGTTCAGCACTCAACCACTATGCCTCCGGGGCTCAGCTCTGTGATTGTTTTTTTATGGCTACTAAGTCCTATCTTCAGTTGCCATCTTATTTTTTGTTATTTGTCCCTTTTGTCTCCTGCTCTGCCCAGCATCACCACTGCAGCTTAGCCATAAAAGGGAAGCACTCCCACCACTGGTCCTGAAGGGATCATCTATCCTGAATCCCCCATGTTTCAGGCTCCAGTGTACCTCCCCTGGTCTAGCAGGATTTGCAAGGTAGAATTGGGATCATGAGAGCGGGAGAGAGGAGTGGTGGGAGTGGTGATACTGGGAAGGTAGGGGGAAGGTGGAGTGGAAGGGAGGACCCAATTGCAGGGATCTACACATACCCTCCTCTCTGGGGTACAGAAAACGGGGAAATAAGTGAAGGGACACATCGGACAGCGTACGCTATGTCATTTACAAATAACAATTTGTAAATTATGAAGGGTGCATGAGGGAGGGGTGGGGAGGAAGGGGAAGTATGGGGAGCTGGTACCGGGGGAGCAAGTGGAGGGAGGATGTTTTGAGAGGGATGATGGCAACAAGTGTGCACATGTGGTCTGGATACAATTGATGTATGTACTGATTGTGATGGGAGTTGTTGGAGCCCCCAATAA
>PVJH01043660.1:0-13493 GCA_004026705.1 Nesogale talazaci | reverse complement strand
GGGTTGGCAAACAGATAGTTCCGCACACTAGCTCAAGCAGCAGCAGGCTGGTCTGATCACCAGGGAGGAAGAGAAAGATGGGACGCCAACTCCCCACCCCCCCAATTTCTTTCCTTCTCTCAGTCGCCTCGAATCAAGCTGTAATCTGATTAAACTCCACCCATATGTTCCTATTGGCCTAGCTGGCACAATAAAACTAGCACAGCTATGCTAGGAACAATTGGGTTACTGATGGATAGTTAAAAATAAGAAAAAAGTAACAAGAAAGGGTAATTCTTAGAATTAGAAAATGGAGCTTCATTTATGATATAATTTCAAAAATTTTTAAATAGGTTGCAAAGAGTATAGTTATGGTTATATATGCACATACATGCCAACAAACAAGGTCACACACATAATGAAGGGCCCACAAATGGGCACACCAAAATACTAACCATGGTTTCTCTGTGTTTGCAACTGTAATTGATGCTTAATATCTTCGTATACTTTTAGTACTTTTGATTTATGCTGCAGACATTTGTAGTGCTGTTAGGATAAAAAATAGTTTTTTTTACAATAGATTTTTTTGTTCTTTTACAAGAAAGCTTTAAAAAGTGAAAAAAAAATCCACGGCTGTGGTTACATAATCTGGTGTCAAGTTGAGGAGTCAAGAGTGAAGGGGTGGGGTCTAGCCCGTCAATCAGGTCATAGCTTGATGACCTCATTTGGAGGCATGAAAGAGATAAATAGCTCACTGGAGGTGGAGATACACACACCTGGGAGTCATTGCAGCTGACAAGACACATAGAACTAAACTAGTGCCCTGAGCCAGAGAAGCCATCTGGGGACAGACCTGTGCCAGTGCTGAGATGCTTTCAATGCCACTGGATCCACAAGACTTCCCACCCACTGGCCTGTGATCTCCCTGCATTCGGCGTCATTGCATGAGTTTCATGAGTCTGAAGAGGATTTAATTGACTGGCATCAGACACATAGGCTAATACCGGACTTATGGACTTGATGTGGTCTGGGTCGGGATGTTTTCTCAATATTCAATTGCTCTTGTATATAGACCTCTTTCTTATACCCCTCGGAGTGTCCCTATGACTTTGTTTCTCTAGTCAACCCAGACTAACACAAAGGAGAGAAAAGAAGAGAGAAACCACACCCAATTCCATATCGGTAACATTAACATTTCCTTTGCTTTCCTATTAGGACCAGGGATCACTTCGGTCTCACATTCAACCCCAAGATGTTGGATGTTGAATTTCCAGGAGAAATAAATTACGTTTCATGTTTGCGTTGGAGAACTGCTTGTCACCGGGTTTCCCTAGAACCACAGCAAAACAACAACAACCAGGTGCCAGTCTCTCACTACTCGTGGCAACTACAGCTGGGCGGACCGGGCTCCCCATGGTTTTCACTGGCTCTGGTCATTTGAGGTGGAGCACCAGGTCTTGCTCACACCGCACCTCGGGGTGGACTGCCGGCCTTCCAGCTGTCCATTGGCTCAGAATCCATGAACTGAGTGTGCCACCCAGGGACGCTAGCTGGCCCCCAGCGAGAGGGTACACATATTTTGTGGATCACAAAAACTGAAGCACAGCGGATCAAGAAGGACAGACAACTGAGTGCATCAAGGGCAGCGGGTGCACTAATTATATGGAAGCGATGTTAGGACTGCACAGGAGCGTGAGGGCATGTAGCTCACAGCGTGGTGATTTAAGATTGCATCTCCTTCTCCCAGCTGGTGCCAAATGTTTGCAGGGCCCCACCCAAATCGACAATTAGTATTTCATCAATTTGATAGGCGAATGGCCTGAGGCTGAGAGAGCTTTAGAAAAAAAAAAACCTACCAATCCTCTGCTCTCCTTCGGGGCGGGTGTGTCTTACTCCAGAAGGTTGGGAAGTGACCCATAAGGGTTAATAATTATTCCATTTTAAAAAAATCCTCCTAGTTTAAGAACAGGGTTACACCATCCTCCTCTTATTGTTGAGTGGTAACGGTTTCCAGACTCGTCTTTTATTAACTCTCAGAAGCCCAGCCTGGGCTGGACGCCAGCGACCCTTTCTGTTCACCCAGCGCCCTCACGCCCCAGCCTGGTTTGCACTCTCGCTGTGGTTGGCCTTGTTTTGATTTCTTTCCCTGTTTCATTGCCGGCACATCCCTTCCCGGTGAGGAATCGCAGCGGTTCCCTCCCACCCACCACCCCTGGGGTACCCCCAGCTTCCTGCCACCCCCCAAGCCCAGCCCACCTACCCCCGGCCCACCTGGCCGTCTTGGCAGGATCCTGGTGGTCCAGGGTCTGAGTGGACACATTTGCAAAGGAGCGCCGCACCTGGACAAACAGCCGTCCAAGCGGCCGGCTCCAAGGACAACATTGGCCCGGGATCATTTTACCGGCTACAACCGCGTCCATCCCAGGGAGGCATTCCTTCCGAGCTCAAGGTCGGTAAAACCCCAGGAATGGCTCTCATTAGCAGGATGGACTTTCGAGGGGCCTCCGAGATGTGAAAATAACGCCAGCGTCATCACTGGGTGAGTTCATTTGCTTTTTCTTGTGAGTTTCTTCAAGGCCCCTGGATGTGAGGGAGGGCGTGGGCCCCGGGGAGTCAGAGAGCCGGGCCCCCGAGCCAAGTCTGCCACCCACACCTGCAGAGCCAAGGGGGGTTCTGCCTGCAGGGCCGATGTGATTTGGGTGGGAACAGAGGGGCAGCTGCGGTGTTGTTTTCCGTGAAGACTCCAGTGCTGTGGAATCCACCTTCAGGCATGGCGACCCAGGGGCCTTCAGAGCAGATGGACCCTCCACGGCCTTGAAGGAATGGTTTCCAGACGTGGCAGATTCAAACCACCGCCCTTTCGAAGAGCAGCCCAACATGTTAGCCATCTATGGCACTCAGGGCCAAGGTAGAGACTCTTAGGGCTTCCTCTTGCAGAAGCAAAATCTAGGGGCCCTGGTCCAGAATTGAGATGTCAGCTCCAGGAGTCCCAGGACCCCGGGTCCCTATCTCTCGTATTGACCCCAATTCCTGCCCCAGCTTCTGCTTGCTGGCCCCCAGGCGGGAGGCAGAAAAGCAAGGCTGTGGTCCCTCTGCTTAAGGAGCATTGCATGAGGCTAGTCTGCGGTGAAAGGCTCCATGAACGGGTTGAAAAGCAGATGACTCTAAAAGGACCAAAGTGCACCTGACTCAAACCAGGTGTTAGTCTGGGTACATTAGAGAAATGAATCCAAAGAAACTCCTATGGATATAAGAAAGAGATCTATATACAGGAGGAATTGAACCTTGAGAAAGCATTGCTACCCAGTCTGGGCCAAGGTCATCAGTCTGATAGTAGCCCATATGTCCAATACCAATCTAGAAAGTCCTCTTGAGACTCACGAAACACATGCAATGCCATTGAGTGCAGAATGATCACAGCCAGTAGGTAGAAAGTCGTTGAATCCAGTGGCGTTGTAAGCATCTCAGCGCTGGCAGAGATCTCGCTGTGGTTTCCCCGGTTTCCGAGGTCTGGTAGCATCAGGATAGGTACAAATTCTTGGAGACACTCATCTCCACGTGGTTTCTCTGGGTCCAGGTTTCTGGCTGCCTCAGGGTAGGCTCACGTGGCTTCTCCTCAGGGATGTCTCACAGGTAACCGGCCTTGTCAGTCAAGGGTCTCCAAGAGAGTGGACGTTGTCAGCAGAAAATCTCCAAGGGAGTGAGAGAGTCGTTCCTGCTTTCAAGGAGGAAGTACCAGGTTTCCCAGAATTCTCAGAGGAGAAGGCCATGCCCACACAGAGATCCCATTGGCTATCTCCAGATTGACAGGTTAGACTCCACACCTACACTCTCAATCCTGAAACTGACAGCAGATGAGGTGACTGCCACCCCGGGGCATTCTCATTTACCTCCTTGGAGAAGCATAGATTTGTTTCAATTCTGGTGTTGACCAACAAGGTGGAATATACCAGGGGCTGCCAGAAGAACAAGCAAATCAGTCTTGGAACAAGAATAGCCCGAATACTTCCGAGAAGTTCTGTGTCCCCTCCTTATGCTCTCCAGAACACTGGTCCCTGCAGAGGAATATCATGCTTGGTCAAGTGGAGGGTCAATGAAAAAGAGGAAGACCCTGGATGAGGACTGGCACAGTGGGTGCAACAATGGGCACACGCATAGCAAGAACGGCCCAGGAGCAGGCAGCAATTCATTCTGTTGTGCCTAGAGCAGGGGTTCTCAACCTTCCTCAGGCTGTCACCTTTTCATACAGTTCCTCATATGGTGGTGACCCCCGGGACCATAAAATTACTTTCATTGCCACTTCATCACTGTCATTTTGCTACTGTTATGAATCAGGTGACACCTTGGAAAGGGTTGTTTGACCCCCAAAGGGGTCATGACCCACAGGTTGAGAACTGCTGGCCTAGAGTCACTATGAGTCAGATGGCCTGTAAGCAATAACAGTCCACCTCCAAAGCATCCTGGAGGCCCAGTGGTTAAGCACTCAGTTGCTAACCCCCAAACCTGAATGATTCCAAGGATAAAAGAAACTTGGCTACCTGCTCCCATACAGAGTCCAGCCATGCGCCCCACTCTGGGGCAGTTGCACTCTGGCACAGAGGAGCATTGGGAGTCCGTATCTATGGACCACACCAGCAGCAGACGGAATTTCCCTCAGACGGAAATTGCCGTGATCCCAGATGATGATCTTAATGCCCCTGCAGGTGCCTCCCTGGTCATTTCATTCTCTCAGGACGTCTTTGAATGATGGAGACTCCCAGTGAGAAGGGGTTGTGGCTAAATATGTCAGAGAGCAGAGCCCCTTGCAGATTGGAGCAAGCCATTGCCCAGGTTGTGAGAGACAAGATTCTGGCTTCCCCTGGCAGGAGAGCAGCAGGGACTCTGTTGGCCTTTTCTTTCTTAGCAGAATAGGTTTTGTTAAAGGGGAGTGGGCAAGACCAATGTCATTTGCAGCCCAAGCTCAAAAGTCCCGTTGCCACTGAGTGCCTGGGGAATCCCAACCACCCTACAAGACAGAGTAGAAGTGCCCCCTGGAGGCTCCAGGGGAGAATTGACGCCTTAGATAGAATAGACTTTGAATTGCCCCAGAGAACAAATCTGTCTCAAAGAAGTACTGCCAGAATGCTCCTTAAAAGTGAGGATGGGGCTGAGCCCCGGTGGTGTAAGTGGTTGAGTGCAGGACTGTGGCCCACGGGCTAGGCAGTTCAAATCCAGCAGCACCTCTCCAGGAGCAAGGCTGGGCCTCCCACTCCTACCAGAGGGCAGTGATGCCCCCCCCCCAAAGTGAGGATGGTAAGATATGACAAGATAATTATTTATAAATTAATAAGGGTACATGAGAGAGAGAGGAGTGAGGAGGGAGATGAAGAGCTGATACCAAGGGCTTAACTAGAAAGCAAATGTGTTGAGAATGATGAGGGCAACAGAAGTACAACTATGCTTGACGTACAACGGATGAATGGATGGATGGATGGATTGTGATGAGAGTTGCACGAGCTCCCAGTAAAATGATTTTTTTGAAAAAGAAGTGAGGATATGAGACTTCGTCTCAAGTACTTTGGGCATGTTTTTATGGAAGGGCCAAATTCCTAACAGAAGCAGACTGCCATATTTTTCTCCCAAGGGGTGGCTTGTGAGTTCCACCCATGGGCCTTGCAGTTAGCAGCCGAGCATGTAACCATTGTACCACCAGACCTCAGGGGAGAGAAATGCTACATTTATTGAAGCCACTTACTTTGTGGCCCTTCTGTTACTACTACTCAAAGAGCTTGATCAAGATACAGAAGAGTCAATATCTCCTTTCTGTCTGTGACAGTAAAGATATATCTGATATAGCTGTCCCTGTTTCCTCACCATTGTCAGAAGCGGAAACGATGGGCAGTGCTTCCTTCTGTTGAGTACAGGGTCGCTGTGGACCCGCACTGACTGGGTGTCACCTCACAGCCACAACACCGTATTATCCACAACCCAGTCTCAGGGAAGCAGTAGTCAAAGAGTTAAATGACATAGCACAATGAGTGAATCTTCTGCACAAGACCTCATGAGAGTGGTAGAGAGCAAAGAGACAAAGCTCTCTGCCCCCTCGATCTGAGAACAAAGCTTTGCCTGACCTAGGCCATAGGGTGTTTAATCATTTCATATATGTATGAAAACAGGACTGTGCATAAGGAATACCAGAGAAGAATTGCTGCATTTGAATTATGGTGCTGATAAAGAATATTGAATGTGCCACAGCTGACAGAAGAAAGAACAAGTCTATCTTGGAAGAAGTTCAGCCAGAATGCTCCTCGGAATGGAGAATAGCAAGACTTTATCTCATTTAATCTGGCTCCCGAGAGAACCGGTCTGTGACCAGCTTGACGTTAGTCCAATGAAACAGATTTCAGCACTGTGAGGTAAAATTTTGTGTGTTGTAAGTCATAGACTTGTGCTGATTTCTTACAACAAAAACAGGAAACTGTGTTTTCCTTTGATGTGTGTGTGACCTGTATACGGGCATTTCTGTAGGAAACAATTTATTCATGTTCCACTCTCTCAGAACCAGCCATTTAAAGGGAGAAACAGGAAAACTGTGTCATGTTGTTCTCTTCAACTGGAGAATCCTATCATGGTGTAGCCTTCTTTCAATAGCACCTCACCTTGGACTATAGAATTCTGACCCCATCATTCCCCTGGCGCACTCCCCACTCTGCTGGTAGTACCTAGCAGACGCTTCCTCGCCCCCCACCACCATGACTTCTCAATTCAGACTATACCACAACATGTACACAGGTCTAGATAAGAGATGGGAGCTCACAACACATGGAATCCAGGAACAGGAGTGAGAATAGTGAAACCAGAAGGATAGGGGGGGAAGGGAAAAAGGGGGAACCAATCTCAGTGATCAACACATAACCATAGACACCCCTCTCCATGGGGAAGAGCAACAGAAAACATGGGGGAAGAGAGACAGTAGTTGATGTGAGAGATGAAAATAATAACAATGTACATCTATCAATAGGTTATTGGGGGGGGGGAACTGATACCAAGGTCTCAATAGAAATAAATTTCTAGAAAAGATTGAAGGCAACATATGTACAAATTCACATGATCTGAGTGATGTATGGATTGTGACAAAAGTTGTAAAGTGATCTTTTAATTTTAAATTTTTTAAATAGCTAGCAGGTGACATAACAAAAATCCATCCCTACGAGCAGAACATTAGAAAAACACAAAGGCCCAGGCCCACGTGCCACACAGAAAGCCCATGAAAACAGAGCAAGCTTGGGACTCTGCTTGGGATACCCATTCTCTGCTTGCTGGAGTCCCCGCACCGTGATTCTGAGATCATGCTTATAACCTGAGATCCCACCACCAACAAAAGCCACATGATTACTGCCTGCCTGGGAGAGTCTCGTGTAATAGTGCAAGTCTTGAAACTTTAAAGACCGTTCAAGAAATAACCAAATGAGACTGAGAAGCCTTAGCCTCACTGAGGCCTCTCACCCCTTCTCTGAGACATCCTCTGTGTGTGTTCATTCTGTTGTGCTTATCCCATCCTGTCCTAACATAATTATTTGTTCATGAGTGCACCTCCCTGGCTAGACTTTGATTTCCTTTAGCTTGGGTGCCATATCATCTTCCTTCTGTAGCCCAAGGCTGTGCCTGAAATAGGACATTTAATAAATGGTTGGTGAATTAAGTGAAATCAAATCCTGATTTGAGCAACTTGAACTTTAAAACGCCGGTCTATCCAACATAATAAGAATTTATTTTCTTGAATCCAGCTTCAAAGAACTTGCTGAAATGGGACCACATGGCTCCCTGGTCAATCCTCCCCTAGACTGTGATCCAACCTAAGAGTTCATTCTGGGGAAACCTGTCGATCTCAGTTTAATTCGAGTTTCTCTTTTGAAGGGGTCATATTGAGACAGTGCCCTGGACCTCCAAATGAATTCATGATGAATGAAGAAGAGCCCATTCACATCCCTTCATTTTTCTTTCTTGGGGGTTCAGGTCAAGCCAGGCCAATCTTACATGCTGCAAACTCCATCCCTTCCTTCTTGGAAAGCTTTCTTTAACACAAGTGGGGGTCCAAAAACTTCTAAAAATGTTTGAGACATGCAACCTTAACTTTCAGTCACCCTTGAGAGACCTTGGGCATATGATCAGTCTGAACTTGATTTGTGTTGGGTTTACCCATCTGACCTCATCTCATTTCCCCAACTAGAAATAGAGAATATCACATTTATTTTCCTAGTTAAGATTCTAGAGAGAATTATGGTCAAAAAAACAACTATAATCAAGGGCAATGTAACCAAGAGAAATTGTTGAAACTCAAATGAAGACTGAGTATGATAGTGGGACAAAAGGAAAAGAAATGGAAGTAGAGGAAGGAACTAGGAGGCAAAGAACATTTATAGAGACCTGAATACAGGCATGCACATATTTAATATATTTATATATGATGATGGGTAAATAGATCTCTATACATATATTTATAGCAGATGGACATTCGGCCTCTTCTTAAGTATTCCCTCAACCAGAGCAAGTACAGGTAAGAGCTGGAAACACGGGGAATACAGGACAGATAAACTCCTCAGGACCAATATTGAGAGTATCCATATCAAGAGGGTAAGGGAGAGGAGGGGGGAGAGAGAAGGGAACTGATCACAATGACCTACTTATAACCCCCTCCCAGGGGGATGCACCACAGACAAGGGGGTAAAGGGAGACGTTGGACAGTGTAAGACATGAAGAAATAATAATTTATAAATTATCAAGGTTTCATGAGGGAGAGAAGGGAAAGAGGGAAAAAAAAGGAAGAGCTGATATCAAGGGTTCAAGTAGAAAGAAAATGCTTTAAAAATGATGATGGCGCCACATGTACAAATGTGCATGACACAAGGGATGGATGTATGGATTGGGATAAGAGTTGTACGAACCCCCAATAAAATGATTTAAAAAGAAGAGTGTAGTAAAATGCTCACACACAAAAAGCAACTATAAAGTCTTCACCAGAAGAGAACGCCTACCTATAACAAGCACTCAAAAGTAGTCATTGCTATTGTGATGACTTATTATACTCAAAATCCCCCCGCATAGGGTAAGGCCTAATGCTGCAAATACTCAGACACTCCTCCCCAGGAATCTTACCCCCAGACCATCCTGTCGAGGGATAGGCAAAAGTCTGCAGGCAGTGCCAGTGCTTTGTACCTGGCTGCTAACGTAAAGGTCAGTTGTTCAACCCACCCGGCAGTACTGAAGAGGCAGAGTTAAGGCCACATGCTTACAGTAAGAGACGACAGCCAAGAAAGACCGATGGGGCAGTTCTGCTTTGTAACACATGAGGTACTGTGGAGTTGGAATCAACTTGAAGACAGCCAACGGCAATAGGAGGACGTCATTCACTGAATGGCTGCCATTGAAGAGATAGAGTTCATTCCTCATTACCACATAATCCTACTGTGTCCATTTGGACGGATCCCATGCATACTCAGGAAGCTTCTCCCTTTCTTTGGCACTATGCTATGGCTGACCCTTAATTTCCAGTCATTCCTTACTAGTGGTCACTGATAATTTAGAATCTAAGGCTCAAAGATGAAAATCAAACAAACGACAAACAGCACAGGTGATGGCCTACAGTAATAACAAGGACCAGATCTGCACTCCCACTGGAAACATAGCAATAGATGTGAAACAATGATTTTCAAGCTCTGCACATCATAACAAAGGGTAGCGTTGTGTGTGTGTGTGTGTGTGTGTGTGTGTGTGTGAGAGAGAGAGAGAGAGAAATACTTGCAGGCCTGAGCGTCAGAAGAAGGAGCTGCAAGAAGACACTCTGGAGACCAGCAGAGGGTCCCCTTGAGTCTGCAGCCAAGTAGATGCCAACTGCTACCCTTTTGGATGCTTCACGATGGTGTCAACAGGGCTTCTTAGTGGAGGAAAATGATCTTTTGATCAGCATTGTTCTGACCACCTCTAACAAGTTAAAAGAAAAACTAAGAGATCAGATTGTTTTCTACAGGAAAAAGAAAATCTCAAGAAAGTGTGTATGCCTAGCAAATTATCTGGAATCCAACAAAATATCATAGCATAATGAGAAATGGGAAATATAACCTGACGAGGGTGGGAATTGATGGAAATAAACACATTCATGATCTACTTCACAACTGGTAGAGAAAAATAAACACACAAAAAGAGTGTCACGAGTTGATTCTAATCTGTGGAGATGGCGTGCGTTACAAAATAGAACTGAGCTCCACAGGATTTTCTTGGCCAAAACCTTTACCGAGGAGCTCTGGTGGCGTCGTGGTTATGTACTGGTCTGTGATCTGCAAGGTCCGCTGTTCAAAACCACTAACTGCTTCTACTCAAATAAACGGTTACAGTCTCAGAAATTCACAGGGGCACTAGCTGGCCGTAGGTGAGGAAATCACTAACCAAAGCGGATCACCAACCTTTATCCGGGGTGGGGGAGACTCATTTACACCACCACCTGGGGGTTAGCTGACACATGTGAAACCGATGAGCCTCTTGGGCTCCTAGATAGAGGCCTAGAATCTCCTAAATTAGTGGGAAAGCTGAGGATTTGGCAAGCTCATGAGCTTCAAGGGGTAATTAAGAGTTCCTTTCCCAGGTCCCAGGCAGAGCAGGTAAAGACACCCCAGGGCACACAACTCAGGAAACAGGAGTCTCCTGTCAGGTCTCTACAGTCACAGATCTGTGCCTGGAACAGCCTTGAACCTACATTAAATGGGTGATTAAATACAAGCTGAAGCCTTTCTGAGAGCAGCAGCCTCCAGCTAGACTTTTTAGTAGCTGTATGATCAGGAGATTGGCTCATGCCCCCAAGAAACAAGCCCAGTCAATGAAAGTGCCCTCCACGTCGTCTTCTCAATCTCCACTTGGGTTTTGGGGTAAAAAATGCTGGAGGAGAATGCTGGTGAGGAGACTAATAGTGGATGCGGGTGCTCCCTCTAGAGGTCAAAAAGAAAAATGTCACTAACCCAGAAGACGACTTTTTTTTTTTTTTAAGAAAACAAAAATGCTTTAAGATATAACAACATCACGAGGATTACCCCACAAAGTGATACATTTAACTACATTCCTTTGAAGACATGGTATCCCTACAAACAGTACCTCTTGCATCCCAGGTACTTTGTAAGGCACAACGTATTTGGGTGTTTAAGCTGAGGTTGCCTTTGAAAGAGTCTTATGTATTGTATGCAAAAAGAGATGGTTGTCACTCCCCTCTACAAGAAGGAATAAATATGGGGAACTTAGAATATGATTATGGTTAAGATAATGCTACCTACTTCATGCGTTGCATCTCACCATAGTTGTTAAAATAGAAATAGACTAGTCTTACAATGTGCACCGCGTCAAGATAGCCGACTATTCTATCTGTAACGTCCATAATAATCTCATGGGAAGAGAGAATCGAATTCAACCTCAAAGAGCATCTTCCTTTGCCACTCAGAACCTCCCCGAATCTCCCACATCGTGGAATCGTTTCTAAAAAGCAGAACCACCATGGACTTCCAGAGTCTTTGAGAGTTTTCTGATTTTTGTATTCTTTTTCACTTTTAGACTATTCTGTTTAGAGTCATTTACTATCTATTTTCCAAAGCAGCTCAGGGAGAAAGTGAGTTTTCTCCAGAAGTCAGTTCTTTGAAAGCATTTGAAAACACTCCTAAAACCCAGACTCATTCCCTGCTGGAAAGGGACACGGGGGAGGGAGAGCAGTCACAGAGAAGGGAAAGTCACCAAGTGCTTTAGTGGGGTGTTAAATCTGCTCTTTTGAGGATGGATGATAATAAAAGATCAATTCTCATGCTTTAAGCTGGCAGGAAATTATAATTGGTATGAACTCTGATGGACATGAGAACAGAAAGTAATCCTTGGGGGAGTTTCATTCCATTCTCTAGGCATATATCAGCTGGCTCACGTGTCCTTGACCTGGACGCTTGCATTTCCCTGTCCTCTGGTAACGAAACTGAAAAAAGCCTCACTGACCTCCAGACCATTTCAACTCACCTTGACTCAGTAGGAGGGAGTACAGCTGCCTTTATGGGTTTCTATGTCTGCAAATCTTTACGGAGGAGACAGTCTCTGCCTTCTTCCATGCAGTGAGGGAGGGGTTCAAACTGCTGACCTTTTGTCTAAAAGCCCAACCTGTAACACTTTAGACCTCAAGGCTCCTTCCTGTCCTCTGATAACAGAACCACGGTTCTCTTGGGGGAAACCTGTTGTATTCATTTTCTATCCATGTGTTCGGCTGCAGTTATCTCAACTTCCAGATCTAGATGCAGGCATGGGGACCAGGCTGCCATATGTGTTTCAAGGATGTGTACAGGCTTTTGGTAGAGCCAATCAGAAAAAAAGGGATCTCTTTGGGGGGCTGCTGGGTCTTCAAACTTTAACTTCTGAGGCTATTCCTCCTGTCCCCCCATCTGTGACAAATGCCTACCAAAGAGTAAAACCAGAAAAGAGAACATGTGGAACTCAACTGAGAATAAAGCCAGCCAAAGAGAGAAAGTTCTAAGTAAAATTGAGTACTTGGATCTAACTGAGACAGCCCTTTTCTGTTTGGTCACCCCCCAAATAATAATTTAAAACCAGTTTTCTGTTCCTTGCCACTCTGAGTTCCCCGAATACTGTAACTTCCACAATACACTCGTTCTAAATTTGGGCACTGCCAGGTTCCCGGCACCCTAAACTTAACTTATTTTGCTTTCATTCAAACTCTGATTATGACCAAAATGATAATGCTTCTCAAGCAGGAAGTGTTATTTATGGCAAGGATGAGATCTTTGAAAGTAAATTTGATGAATAATCTTGTGATTCTATGAATAAACTATACTTCTGCAAACTTGTCAATTGATGGGCCACCCCCATGACAGAATAACCTCAGCTGAAAATCTATGTGGCATCTGAGTAAATGGATGCTAGGCTCGGGCGTGATACACAAGCATTCAACAGATGGTTACTTGGGGAGCGAGAGAGGGGGGAGTCTTTCCATATGATCAAGAAAACCTAAGAATAATTGGATTTGAACTGAGCACAGTGCCCGCCAGCTCTCCAAAAACACCACAAAGGTGTTTGAATGACACAACGGTGCTCTAGACATTTTAGAGGGTGCTGGGGTTAGAGAGAGAGAAATCAGCCATTGGAGGGCAGAAGATTTCTGGGTGACACCAATCCTTAAGAATTTGATGAGGGCTCAGCCCCAGTAGCGTAGTGGTTGAGTGCGGGACTGAGACCCATTGGCTTGGTGGTTCAAATCCAGGAGCAGCTCTTCAGGAGCAAGGCTGGGTAGCTCCCACGACCACCAGAGGGCAGTGATGGAAAAAAAAGAATTTGATGACTGGTCAAAAGGATGGGAGATCAAACTCCCTCAGAGGTGCCTCTGAAGACAGGTATGGGATCTCCTTCAGAGAAGTCACAGCCTTTAAGACTCTGGAATCCTAAAGGTTTAGGATGCCATCAGAGTTTACATTGTGCACATTCAATTTGCAAAAGGCTATGAATGA
>PVJH01043659.1:0-13488 GCA_004026705.1 Nesogale talazaci | reverse complement strand
AAAAATCTGTGCTTTTCTGAAAACAGTGGTTTTAAAGACGCCCCATATCAAGCCTCTAAAGGAGTCTGGCAAAGAAGGAAACTGAATTAAAAAGCTGATTGATAACAGAGGAGCAGTCAAAGCAATTCCTTTCCCTGGCCCTTTTACTCCACAGGTATACTGACAGAAGAACACCACAATGGAAACGTGGTCAGTGGATCAGGTCTGCAGCTGGTTGGTGGAGAAGAATTTAGGAGAGTTAGTGCACAGGTTTCAAGGTGAGTTGCTTACCCTCTCCATTGAGCAGGCTGGATAGCCGCCTGCAGTGTCCTGAAAATTGCGCTCTTTGCCTGATGTCTCTGTGCTTGTGAATTGTGGATGTTGCGTGGTTGCAGTAGGGGGCTTTCTTTAAAAAAAAAGTAACTGAGTTGATTTGACTTAACATCTAAAGAATATAATCTCTCCAAAATAACTTCGAATACAATGCTAAGATAGCTTTAGAAGTCCTCTTTGAGAAATGCACTTTGTGTTGCTTTTGTTCAGTGTTAGGTTGACAAATATAGAAGATTGGCTGGAAAGAACCTGTAAGAATTCTTTACCGAGATTTGCCCGCCCCCCTCCCCCCCCCCACCCCTACTCGGTCCTTAAAAAAACAATGCCTGCATGGAGCAGAACCAGAAATGGAGAGGGCATTTTATGTAGAAGTTGGTCCTGTTGATGGTTGATGTCCTGGGACTTCCTTAGGAGCAGATGTAGATGTGAAATTATGCAACATGAGTTTCATCTGTATGAAAAACACAGAGACAGCTGTGGAGGAGAGGATTAGATGGGGCTTTAACACCAGGAGTGATTTTGCCTGTGATTTGGAGTGCTTTAGGGGGCAGCCGTGTAGAAATACTTCCCCCCTCTTTTTTATTTCAGAGGAAGAAATAAGTGGCGCGGCTCTTCTAGCCCTCAATGATCGCATGGTTCAGCAATTGGTAAAGAAAATTGGGCACCAGGCTGTTCTGATGGATCTAATTAAAAAACATAAGCCGGACAGTCAAGAACTGACGGCCCCTGGGAGTGCCAGAGAGACGGCCCTATTAGGAGGAACGGAAACAGCCCCAGAGTAAGTCTGAGTCCAAATGGACTTCTTCAGGGTTTGTTCTTTCCTCAGAAGCTACCATGGACTTTGGGGGATCCACAGCGCTTTGGAAACGTTGAGCATTTCCTGAAATTTGTGTAAAAGTCACTTTTGCAACATGTTAGTGCATTTCTTTATCTTTCTTTTTTTTTTTGGGGGGGGGGGGCGTGTGGTTATCACGGCCCTCTGTTGGTCGTGGGAGCTACCCAGCGCTGCTCCTGAGAGCGGCTGCTGGATTTGAACCGCCAAGCCTGCGGGTCGCAGTCCCACACTCAATCTCTTATGCCACCGGGGCTCAGCCCATTAGTGCATTTCTTGCAACATGTATTTTTATTTAATAAGAGTTAAAACTTACCTACAACTTGTAAATTTTGTTTTCAATCGTGGAGCAACTTTAGAAGTAGGGCCTTCATATGTCACATGCAGTTGAAATAGAGTCACAAAGCAAGTTGAAATGAAGCTTTGTTTGACAAAGAGGAAGTTTGGTAAAGACCTATGTGGCTGGTCTTTTGTTTTTTTTCCCCAGAACTCTTTATCTTTCACCTTCTTTTTATGTCAGCCCACCGTTGCTTTGCTCTCTTTGTATTAGGGAACGTATCTTATCCTCTGGAGCCAGTTACAATATAATTTGCCAAATACCCTTGTGGCAACAAGTTTTCTAATTCCCTAACCAGATCCTTGGAATGCTAAACCCATGGTGTGCTCATACTTTACAAAATTTATGTCGAAAAATGTGTAGTACCAGGTTAAAAACTTTAAGGTTTGGGGGTATTTTTATTTGCTTTTGTCACTGAGCTGTACAACCCAAAGGATGGTGTCAGGAACTATAAAGTAAAACATTCCGTCAAAATCTCTGTCCTAGGAACATCTCCGTTTTATGTATTTGAGATCTCTCTAGGGTGTCTGTTCTTACGAGGTGTCATGAAGTCAACGCTGACTCCGAGCGACCCCTTGTGAGAGAGTAGGACTGCCTCCATCAGGTTTTCTCAGCTACAGTCTTCCTGAAACCAAGCCTCCAGGTCGTACTCCAGAAAGCCTAATGGTTTCAAACCATCAACTCTCTTCCTCATCCCCAGTACAGACCCGGGCTCTTCGTGTGTTGCTTTGGTTGCAAGGTTTCTAAGCTTACATAATTATTACAGATCAGTTATTCAGAACTAGTTTGATAATAATGTGGTATTGGTGAAATCCGTTGGATACTTTTCCTTTAATTTCTCTAGAAACATTTAATGTATATTTTTCGCTTTGATAAGTGATAAAATGCTCAAAACTTGGTTTAAGTACTAGAGATTCCAGTATCTGATATATTTAAGGAAATTCTTCTATGATTTTTTTTGACACAGATCTACTAAACAGTGTTCTGACGTATCTGTATACGTCAGTTGGAGCACTGGCTGACTGGCTGGCGGGACGGTTAAGTCATTGGCAGTTCACCAAAGGTCCACAGGGCAAACTGTGCACCTTCTGTGGGGGAGAAGGCTGGCAGGCTGCCTCGGTAAAGGCTACAGCCGTGGCAGCGCTACAGGGCAGAGCAGCTTTGCTCTTGAGGATCCCCGTAGATCAGATTTGATTGGACCGCCCTAGACTTGGTTTGGGGGGGTTACATCAAGGGTAGGGAACTCTTCCTCTCAGGGTCATCAGGGCATTCATACTGTCATTAAGGGCCCATACAGAATTATCAAGTTAAATGTAGCTTGCTGTACTGTATGAAGCATTTAATGAACTCATCCCTGTTACGATGCCTGGAAGTGCATCTCTTTGGTGAGGCAGGTGCTGTTTGCTGATACTCATTTTTTTCAAGGAATTTATATGGCTGCTGTCTGCAAGGTCAGCAGTTCAAAACCACCAGGCACTCCTCAGGAGAAAGGTGGGGCTTTCTACTGCCGTAAAGAGTTTGGGGCAGTTGTACCCTGTCCTCCAGGGGTGTTGGGAGTCAGAATTAGCCTGATGGCAGATGAGTTTGGCTTGGTTACATGGCCTAAAGGCTGGATCCCCCACCCCTGGTTTTTGCAAAAGCACAACTTCAACACAGACTTGGATGGCTTTTGCCCCTTTCCACCAAGGGAGCTCAAAGTACTTTTCCCAAAGTTCATTCCTGAGCTGCGGGTTCTCTGGAGTTGGCTGAAATCTTGACATTCTCTTTCATTGGCCTGAGGTACATGCAGCTTGGGATAAAACAGCGTACCTTGTCTCCACTGCAAATCAGTTTATTATGTTCTCCAGCCCATGAGAACTGGCTGGGAGGCTGGTTTCAGTCCTGCCTCCACCCCTGATTGGATTGACAAGATGAAATGTTGTCATTTCTGTGCCTTCATCCGCAGGTACCGTATGGCTGAACAGATTTACAGTCCCTAGTACCATGTTCATTCACACAGATGCTATGAGGGCTTAATAACTTGAAGCAAGTATTTCTTTCTAGACCCAATAATCCCGAGTTAAATATGAAATTTGGTTAACCTGGCCCAGAAAACCAGCTTCAAAGCGAACCCAAAGTTGGAGCACAGGTTGTGGAGGTACTTAGGAGAAGGGGCTATTTACCTCTGCACGCGGAGGAGCGGGCTCACTTGGGAGAGGATGTTGTCTTGTATGCGGCTGAATTCATTGTGCAGTGGTGGTGGCGCAGTGGTAAAGCAATGCTAACTGAACGTTAGGGGGTTTTGAAAGACCAGCCTATCAGGGCGAGACAGATGTGGCCACCAGTCTCCACAGAGAGTGACAGCCTTGACGATCCTGTGGGCACAGCCGTGTGATCGGGTCCTCTGAGTCGGCGTCCATGCCGTGGCCCGGGCTTTGACTCTGTGCACTGACTGACCGTGGTGTCAAGTCACAACCACAGGTGGGATGGGGCTGTTTCTTTGGTAGAGCTGGAGGCCATGTTCTAGGAGGTGGAATGAGGAGGGAAGGAGCCATGAGAACGCACTGCTCCATTCGGGAAAGCCTTTGGGAGAGAACTTCAAAGAGCGAGCAACTCGGTGGGTGGTAGAAAGAATGCTGAACCTGGGCATCAACATCTCTGACGTCAAACCCGGTTCTGCCACCAGCGAAGCCCCAAAGCGCGGAGCCTTTGTTTGGATTTCTCACATTCTGTTTCCTTGTCTGCAAACTGAAGTAGGTGGAATGCGTGCAGTTTTAATACGACCCTTCTAAAAGTCCATCCCGGCACTCCAGCTCTGGCAGATGAGTTTCAACGGGAGTGTAAATTCCATTTATTGGGCTGAGTCCCAGTGGCGTAGTTGTTGTGCGCAGTACTGCGGCCCACTGGAACGGAGGTTCAATTCCAGCAGTGGGGCTGGGCCTCCTACTCCCATCGCTGGAGAGCAGTGATGCCCCCCCCCCAAAAAAAAATTCCATTTATTGACTAACGATTGTCTGGGATGCGATTTTGAAAAGGATTTGTAGGCTAAATCTGGGCAAGAATTGCTGGGGGTGCTGTAGGTAAGGCAATAGGCCGCTAGCAACTAGGTTGGTGTTTCAAATCTACCAGCTGTTCTGTGGGAGGAAGATGAAGCTGTTGCCCCCATCGAGATTGACAGGCTGGAAACGCTAAGAAGGGTCACTCTAATCTGTGGTCCATTTGGTGGCAGTGAAGAATTAGGCAAATTGTTGGAATATGTAGCCCATGTATTCAGTCACATCTTTGATTGTTGGAGAAACTGGTAGAAAACTCATTGGGTAGAAACCAGGAGAATTAAGTCAAGTCCTGACATTGCTACTGAGCAAGTGGCTTTCCTTTCTGTATCTCAGCTGCTTTGCTCGGAAAATGAGGCGTTAGACAGTATGCTCCAGAGACCACTACTTCCCAAGGAATTAACTGCCCCCCAAATAGTGGGGAAATGGTGTTGGGGGGATCTGACATAGATGTACTCATCCTGTTGTTTCAAATTAGAATATTAACCCAAAAGTCACTTGTCACTGGCATGGCATCAAGAAAAGGATCACCAGAGCGGCAAGAACTGTAGGATGGATTAGTGAAAAAAGCATTTGTGAGCTGACATCTGGGAACCACAGAGCTAGATGACCGTGGAGGGGCCTCCTTTGAGTTCTCTCCCTCATGAGTCTCCCTCAGCAGCCCCAGTGTTTGTGCAAGCTGGTGCCCCCTTCAGGTTGGTGGCAGGATCCCCCGCTGAACCTGGTGACTAGTGACTGCACGGACCCAGCCCTGAGCAACCAGTGCATCTCTGACATGCAATATGACTTTCTTCCAGCAGGACTGAGCAGTTCTCCAGCCCAACTAGTTGTGGGGAGCAGATGCCTTCTTTCTATTCGGCGGAAAACCTTTGCAATGGACTGGTTGACCAAAGAGTACTAAAGCAGAGGTAAGAGTCTCAGCTTTAAGGATTTCCAAGTTAAATGCAACTATTTTACTTACTGATCTATTTACTAGAATTTATTGTTTCATGGTACTTCTAAAAGGAAGCAGTTTCCCTGGAAGACATACATATATATTTTAATCAAGTGGTGAAAGGTGAAGTGATGAAGATGTCTGATGAGGAAGAAGGGGAAAAAGCAAATAAAGGTTATATGTTCTGATCTTTGTTTGGGGAGAGGGAGTGTGAAAATGATATTTGATGTCTTCCAAGTATATGTCGCCGAAGAAGGAGAGTTCTATGTTGCCAACTGTTTGTTGTGGTTGACAAGAGTCACAAAAATGGAATTTGTTCAGCAAATAGCCATTCCATTAAAATTTGTCTTTCCTGTGGATTCTATTTGTGATTTTTTTTTCTTTTTACTATTTTGGTTAGCATTTTCTTTATGTTCCTGCCCTAGTTTTTCTGTGGTGCCATGTTCCAGGTATTGGGCTGCATTGAATAAAGGATCACTCTAAAGTTAAAGGACCAGGTAGAAGATAGTGAGACATAGACAAAGCCTGGAAGATAGTGGTCAGAGGAACCATTTGGGCCCAGATGTCACTGCAGCCTCTAGAAAGCTGTGCACATCCACGCAGTCCCAGTCCTGCAAGGTGCCACTCAGTGGCCTATGTTTTCAGTCACTACGGAGCACAAGCTTTTCTTTAAATGAGCTTTTGCTTTACCTACTGCATAGTTGAGCTCCTATGGGAGGGTGGGGGGATACTAACTGCAGTGAGATAACATTCACAATCCCATACAGTGTAGGCACCTACAGGATATAATTCAGCGGCTTTTAGTATATTCAGGGTTGTGCACCTACCACCACAATTAATTCTATGACATTTCCATCAACTAACGAAGAAAGTTGCACCCCATCATCGTCTCTCCCCCTTTTCCTTCTCTGCAACCCAATTCAGGAACTGATTTACTTTCTGTCTCCAGAGGTCTGCCTGCTCTGTCCATTGCATGTAAATGCAATCATCCAGTTTGGCATCTTGGTGACTAACTTCTGTCACTTTATAATGTTTTTAAGTTCTATCCATGTTACTGGATGTTTCAATACTTCCCTTTTAATACTCCATGGAAAGGTCATACCACCTTTGTTTATCATCAACTGCAGAACTTTGGATTATTTCAGGGGTGTGTGTTATTGTTATTAGGAATAATGCTGCTAGGAACTTTCATACACAAGTTTTTGTGTAGACAAGTTTTCATTCTCGGGCATACGTGGACATGCTGGTGCATATGATAACTCTGCTAACATATAGGCAAACCGCCAGCAACTGTTTCCAAAAGTGGTCACACCATTTTACATCTTATCAACAATGTATGAGCTTCTGATTTATCCACATCTTTGACAACACTTGTTCTTTCTTTGTTTCATGTCTGACTTAAATTGAGGAGCCCTGGTGGTATGGTGGTTTTGCACTGGGCTCCCAACTGCCAGGTCAGCAGCTCTAAACCACCAGCCACTCCATGGGAGAAAGACGGACTTTCTACTGTAAAGTCCAACTTTTATTTTATTTGTTCCAACAGTTTTATTGACACATAATTGTCATGTCACCCAATTCAGTAGTTCAGTTGTTGAATCATATCAAGGGGTATTAAACAGTCACCACTACATCAGTCTCAGAGCATTCCCATCCATCCCCACTCCTCATTGGATAAATCGCCTTCAACCTGAGCTGTGCAATCACGATCCATTCGAGTGCTCCCTCCCCACTGCCTCCCTTCAGTATTTACTCCCCAAATCGCCTTTCCCTCCCTACTCCCTCCAGTGCTTCACAGCTGGGAGACCCAACAGAAAACATTAGAAACCAAAGTTGCACGGAGGTGTTAAGGTTAAAATCCTTATAGTATAAAGACAAAAATACAAGTAATGTTTAAGAAGGAAAAGACCCCATCAACATTCAAACAGCCAGAGAGGAAATTTCTGTCAGGGAACAAGTCAGAGATATTTGTCCCAAGGACAAATTCAGGTTGTGTCTCTATTTGATCCAACATTATAAAGATTACAGTGACCTCTGCCTGATCCTAAGGCTGTTTGAGGCCCCTGTCTTTGGCTGGAAAGGCCTTGCCATTGGTTGTCTGACTAGACACTCTGCAGGTGTGTTTTGGGCTCCTACGGTCCTCTATAGCCTTCTACAAATCCGGTGTTGACAATTTTAGCTCTTGATACTTTTATTCCTACCATATTCCGATTTTGTAGTTGTCATCTTTAGATCACAAACTTTGGTGTGCTTGTTCCGTGTGGACTGAGAGGGCTGCTTGTTGGCCTCTGAGTCTGTAAGACCCCAGGCACTGTTTGCATCCATAGCTGGCCACTGTCTGCTTTCCTCGCCACCCTTTGCTGTAGCTCCCTTAGTTTAGCTCCGTGATCATTTCATGAAGGGGGTTACTAAGCAGGGCCATGATGTAAGATCTAATTGCTCTTAAGTGTGACCTGTGGTTTAGTGCAAGCTCAAACCAATTCTTCATCTACAAGGAGGTTCCCCCATCAAAAAAGGATTTTTTCCCCCAAAACTTTGTATTTAATTTTTTTATAAGACCACAAAGTACGATCTCCATTACTCTTAATATATTTGTCAATCTGCAAATCCATTCTTGGAAACATTTTTTCGTTTTTGTTTTTGTTTTCGGGCCTCACTGCTTTCTGGTGGTGGGAGTAGGAGGCCCAGCCCCACTGCTGGAATTGAACCTCCGTCCCAGTGGGCCGCAGTCCGGCGTACAACCACTACGCCACCGGGGCTCAGCCCGGAAACATTTTTTCAAATGTATCTGTTTGCTTGGCTGACAGCACTTCCTTAGTTTTTCCTTCACCTCTTCTCTGTCATCAAAGCACTGCCCTTTCACTCTTCATTTGCAGAAACAAAAAGAAGTCACATGTAGGGTTAGAGAGGCACGCCGAATTTTGCAAAAACTGGCCCACTGAGATGGCTGTGGGAGCAAGTACATTGTTGTGCTGGCAAAAGCAGTCTCCATCTGCCACAGTTGAGGCCTTTTTGGTCACACTGTTATGCAATCTTTCCAGAACTTCGATACAGAAAGCTTGATTAACTGTCTGATCTGGTGGAATGAACTCCAAATGCACTATCCCCTACACGTCAAAAAAATACATAAGCATTGACTTGATTTTTTTATTTCACGTGACAAGCTTTTTATTGGCAAGGTAATAATGGTATCTTCCACTGGCTTGATTGATGTCCGCTTTGAGGGTTGCAAGGATAGCACCATGTCTCCTCACCAATAATGGCCTTGGAAAAACATCTGGTTAAGTTCAGAACTGTTCTTTCAAAGCCTGGCATCTTTCCAGGTGATGCTTTTTTTTCTGGTCAGTCAGCGATCCTTCTCATTTCCAAATCTTTCTTTAAAATTACCTTAACAAATATAGTCCAGATAACTTCCCCATCTCTTCCATGGTCTTTCTTCTGTCTTTGAGCACAAGTGCATGATTTGTGCTGATATTTTCATCTGTTTGGAAAGTTGACGGGTGTCCAGAAAAAGTTTGTCATCAATAAACCTTTTGAAATGAGAAAACCACTCATGTGCTGTCCTTATAATCTGTGTTCAACATCACAACAGTTTCTGTGGATTTTTTCCCAAGCAGGAAACAAAAATTCACAGCCACACGTGGTTCTTTTAAATCAACCATCACAAAAAACGAAATTGGAAAGAAACTGCTATTATGAAGAAATTTTCTGTGACCAGAGAGAACCTTCTAGTCGATGCCACTGCCACTAGGTACACTAACTCAGAGCATGCTGCTGGCAGATTGTGGAGAGGGAAAAATTCCTACTATGAAGAGCCTTTTTTCCATTGCTTCTTTTAAGGGGGTGGGGGAGGTACTCCATGTGTAGATTTTTGATTAGACGTCACCTAACCAAAACTCACTGTCATCCAGTTAATTCCAACTTAAAATGATCCTAGGTAGATAGGCTTTCCAAGGCTTTTTAAATATGAGAGAAGGCAGTCTCATCTTTTTTTCTGAGGAGTGGGTGGTGGGTTTGAACTGCTCGCCTTGAGGTTAGTCAACACCATGAGGGATCCTTATAGCGGCCTGATGGTTGTAAAAGGTGCCCTGGTTGTTGCTGTGGGTTAGCTGCTGGGCAGCCAAGTGCAAGGTTGACAGTTCAAACCCATCAGTCTTTTTCTGGGAGAAAAACAAAAGATTTAGTCTCAAAAACCCAGAGGAGTTGTTCTCTGTCCCATAGAGTCACCGTGAGTTGACATCTACTCAACCACAGTGGTAACTATAATGCTTATGAAGTGCAATTTCATTGCAATTTTGAATTGTTTTCCTGATGTCTAATGATGGCATGATCTTGTCAAGTGTTTAATGGCTATCTGTGTATTTTCTTAGAAGAAATGCCTTTTAAGATCCTTTGTCCATTTAAAAAAATTTACATTTTCCTTTTTATTTTTCATTGAAAGAATTACTTATGTATTTAGTTACAAGTCCCTCAGCTAGTGGATGATTTGTAAATATTTTCTCAGCTGTGTGTCTTGCCTCTTTATTTTGCTGATGGTGTCCTTTAAGCTTCAATAAGAATCCTCCATATTTTTGTTTATTTATGTTTGGCTTGAGGTCATGAGGATTTTTGCCTCTTTTCTTTTGAGAGTGTAACTGCATTCTCTTTGATCCATTTTTCAATTAACTTTTGTATGAGTCATGAGGTGAAGGGGTACAATTTCATCTTTTACATGTGACCATCCAGTTGGCACAACTCCAGATGTGTAATAGACTATTCTTTTCCGCTGTTGTATTGTTTTCAAAACATTGTTTTTTGAAAAATCAATCGATTATAAATGTGAAGGCTTATTTTTGGACTTCCTGTTACATTCCCTTGATCTAAATGTCTGTTCACAGTGAAGGAAAAGTACAATCATTTAAAGGAGTGATGCCAGCCTCCGCAGGAGAAAGCAGTTAGGCCAGGATCATGCTAAGGTGCTGTCTTTACCATTATCAGAAACTCTTTGCACTGCCATCTCATGCGGTCCACACGGCGGTCTGCAACATGGGCAGACTCTAAATGAGAAAAAGTTAACTAGGTCCAGAAGCCCTCGCGAGTGATCTCAGGAAGTTGTGTCGTACAGGGCCCACAATTTCTTGTTTGACCAAAAAAATTACATACTGAAATTGATTACTGAAAAGTCTGTAATCCCCCACTAGCCCGCAAGAAACTCAAGGACAGATGGCACAGCTTTTTCATCATCATAGATCCAACATTTGTAATCGCCCTGGGCACATAGAAGCTCAATAAATCCACCCTCACCAAGCCAAGTGGGACTCATAATCACACTAGATAGCGTTTCTGAGACTGTCAACATACAGGAACTAGATACCTCATCTTTCTCGTGGGGAGGCCAGTGAGTGGGCTTGGCCAGTGCTTAACACCCAGCACCATTAGGGATCCTTTAGAGCAGCAGTTCTCAACCTGTGGGTCGAGACTCCTTTGGGAGTTGAATGACCCTCTCACAGGGGTCACCTGATTCATATCAGTATCAAAATTCCAGTTATGAATTAGCAACGAAGGTAATTTTATGGTTGAGGTGTCACCACGGCATGAAGAAATGTATTAAAGTGTGGTGCCATAAGGAAGTTTGAGAACCCCTGAGTTAGCGGCTCACTAAACCCACCCACTGCCATTGAGTCCACAGCCCCATAAAGGATTTCAGTTGCTACAAGCCTCTCTAGACACGGAAGGCCTCATCTTTCTCCACAGAGCAACTGGTAGGTTTAAACCATGAGCTTTGTGGTTAACAGCCCAGTCCTCACCTACCCATGCTTCCAGAGCTGGGATTCAGTAGCGCAACTGAACGAAAAAGGCATGAGCCAGTGAAGGCTCAGTATGGTTTCAGGAACCAGGATAAATATTTTAATGCTTTCACTTGTCTCGTACAACTTTTGATAAAATCAATTCTAAATATACTCATTTCCTAAACAGTAAAACTCAGTAAAGAACGCAGTTATAAGCTACTGTCACAATGTCGACTTGCAAGCTGCAGGTGTTTAGCAACGGGGACTTCATGAATCCAGCTGGTTTCTGGAAACTCACTGAGGTATTGGAAGGGAATATCATCTTTGGGACGTCCTTACTAGGTTGACTCCAGACTCCTCTCCTCCAGTCAAGTGGTCTATAAGGTTCAAGGAGATCACTTGAGTTTGTGTGTTTGGTAAAACATAGACACACATGCACTTTGTTATTCTATCCATTTTCAGCTGTACAATCCAGTATCATCACATTCACGCTGCTCTGCAACCATAACCACTACTGGATTCTTTCCAAAAGGACTTCACCCCAAACAGAAACAGGCTTACCAAGCTATACTTAGTCCCCTCTGTTCTTTCAGTCCATGATAGCCCTTAATCTACTTTCTCTTTTTGACTATTCTAGACATTTCAGATGAGTAAGTCATATCATATTTGTCCTTTTGTGTCAGGGGAGCCAGCCCCTAACAAAGCATCACAGGGCCAGAAAGCACAATTGTACAACAATAATATGTGACGATCACAGTAAAGTCATAGAGAATAAGAGAGATAGAAGAGAGAGTGAAATAAAGGAGTCAGACACATTTCATAGTAGCATGCTCACCTCAGTCCTGGATGGTGCTGGTCTTCATGTGGATGTGGCAGGTGGGATTGGCAGGGGACAGAGAGTTTTATTGCTAACCAAGGCTTATGTATCTTTGGGGGACAAAAGGGAGGGATTGGAGGTACATATGTGACAAGATGGGTGGATCCTTGGTTGAGGATGACAGTCTAACTCTGGATGTCACTGAGCAGCTTTGACCACTTCTTTGGCTCTCCATGGAAACAATGACTATCTTTGTCAGTAGGGCGTGAGCCCCACCTACAGTGGTTCAGACCCTAGTTTGATGGCTCATTGCCTTCAGAGAGAATAACTATCTCTAAGCATCTGACCTCCCACCAGGTGCTGGAAAACAGCCTCTAAAGTTTGGAGTATCTTTGAGGGAGACAAAACTGGGGAATATCTTGTTATATCCCACAATTCCCCCTTCTGTTTTATATACAAAATTCAAAAGAGTCACAAAGGCAAAGTGATTATTTTCTATATATTGAAAGTTGTCGAGGAAAATTTAATGACAAAATTAAGATAGGCAACCCCAAAATTCAGGCTTATAGCAAGCATTTTGAATCCAGGCCCAGGGGATAGATTCACCCTATGCCCATCTGCAATGGGAGGAAGGTATGAGAGGGATGGAATGCCACGTTAAGAAGAGATAGAACAAATAAGAATGTGTGCTTCTATCAGGAGACAGAATCAACCATGTGCTCACTTTAAGACAGCCATGCTTTAAGGGGAGGATCTGTGGAAATGATAGACTACCACAGGGAAATGTACTTGGACTATGTCTCCAACTACCAGAGTGGTGGCCTTCCTACAGTGGAATACTAGCTTCCAGATTCCCTCCGTACCAGTCAGGGAATAAGTTCCAGTCGTATTTCCCTCACTGTTAGTTCCCACACTTTTGTGTCTGGATTATATCAGCAGGATGCTCCCAAGGTTCATGGTATTACAGCACGCATGAGAATTTCATTCCTTCTCATGGTAGAATGATACTCTGTTGTACATGCACTCCATGTCTTATTTACTCTTCCACCTGTTGATCATCATTTAGCTTGTTGCTTCCACTTCTAGGCTATTGCCTGTGTGCAGTGAACATTACTGTGCAGGAATCTGTTTGAAGCTCTTTCAAGTCATTTTATATAACATACTTTTCGGACCATAAGATGCACCTGACCATCGACACACCCTGTTTTTAAGAGTAGGAAAACAAGAAAAACATATTCTGAACCAAATAGAACCAGGATACTCAAATATTTATTAAAGCAAAATATGACAATATTTAACAGCATACACTGAACAGTGGTGTTAAGAACCATCATCACTTTCATTAACAAATGAGTAAAGACTTAGAACTTCGAACACTTTGCTAGTTTTCTGGACACCTTAAAACCTCATCATCACTAGTGTGATTTTGAATTTATGAAGCTGTGTTGCTCACAATCAC
>PVJH01043658.1:0-13495 GCA_004026705.1 Nesogale talazaci | reverse complement strand
GGCCAGAGTGCTCCTAAGAGGCTAGGAGGGCAAACCTTTGGACATGCTTTCAGGAGAGACCACCTCTTGGAGAAGGACGTCGTTCTTGGTTAAGCGGAGGGACGGGGAAAGGGAGCAACCTTTCCATGAGATGGATTGACACAGTGGCTGCGTCACGCCACAGGCTCGGGCGTGAGGACGGGGTGAGGGTGGTGCAGGAGCGTGCCATGTGCCGCTCTGTTGTGCACAAGGGCGCGATGGGCTGGTACAAATACGATGGCCCCAGACAACCGCAAGTTCAGTTTGGGGGGAAGCTGTCAAGCTGTCTTACCCAGGTGCCCTTGCTCATTCCTTTACCAGCAGTAGAGGAAGGTGGCTCCACATTGAAAGCAGTAAAATGAAAGAAAGAAAAATACTAGACTGGAGATGTGTCAACAGCTTCCACTGCCAGCCTTCTGTGCAAAGCTGTCTCAGGCAATACCCAGGCCTGAACTGGTGGGGCCAGCCAGGACTGGGAGTGTCCCCCACTTTTCCTCCTTAATTCTTCGCCTTCCACACAGCACACTGCATTTTTTTTTTTATTTTAGGCATCACTGCCCTCAGGTGGTGGGAGTAGGAGGTCCAGCCTTTGCTCCTGGGAGCCGGAATTGAACCTCCATCCCAGTGGGCCGCAGTCCCGCGCACAACCACTACGCCACCGGGGCTCAGCCCCACACTGCATTTTTGTCCATCGTGGGAACTCTTTGCCGCGTGGACTCTTTCATGGTGGTATTTCTTTTTGTTTCTGTCTCTGGCAGGAAATCTCCAATGCCTGAGGGATAGTATAAAAGGGTGATGGCAAGATTGCAGATGTCATTTCTGGGGCAGTGTGGTGGCCTGCGGGGACACGAGTTACACTTGCTCACTAGATCGGAGGACTGGTAACTTCATCTCAGCAGGTAATTCCCTTGAGTCCCTCAGCCCACCTGGACGACACCCTTCCCCCACAGGTCGCTGGGGTGCCAGGGCACAGCCATTGGGAAGCACTCCCAGTCTCCCCCTTAGCAGAATAGCTGGCAGATCTATTAATGAATTCAGGGGCAGGTGAGCATCGGGATGTGGATGGTCGTAGTAGCCTTCTTCATTCAAACTCGAAAAGGAGCCCCTGGGACACCCACTCCAGAGTGAAAACATTGAGACCTGTCCTCTAAGCCTCACTCCAATGCAAATAAAAACCCCCTCAGATGGCTGGCTCTGGGTCACTTTGTCAGTCTCTCAGCACCTGTGTAGAGTCTCTCTCCCTCTTGGGGTTGAACCCAAACACAACCTATTGAGATTGCTCAACAAGCTAGTATGATCAAATGCTAACAATCTAGAAAAGGGCAAGAAGGTGCTTGTACACTGTTCTTTCTGCTAGTTGTAGGTTTACAATTTTTTCACAGTTCAAAACTGGGTCTATCACTGAAATTCTTAGCAAAGTAAAGTTTGGTAATGCGACACTTTAGGTAGCAATGCTCAGCAAAGGTAAAATTCCAGGAATCTGGTGATTACCCTGTAACTTTTGAGTTGATGGGACTTTCCTTCCATTGATGAATAGACCTCCAAATCCAAGGGTTTGATTCATCGAATTTGGTGCAAATTTAATCCACTTCTGGATGAATTGCTGGTGATGGAGGTGTTTGGAAACATTTAGCTTGCACACATATGGTGTGAGGGGGTCTCTCACAGTGAGTGGGTATATAAAACAGAGTATTTGCTGTGGCTTTTGTTTCTGGTTGCTAAAAATAGCTCTTGGAATAGCCTGATCCATGAATGTCCTCTTTGTTTTCCCAAGCAAGGAGGAAACCCTGAAGCACGTATAAAGAAGTAAAAGCCCCCAACAGAGCCCGCACAGCCTGGCCAGAGGCTTCAGGAAGGGGAGAGGTGTGATGCCGTCGGTCACGATAGTCACCATGCAGAGCCAGTGAGTTCTGATGAGAAAGGAAGCCTGAGCATTGATGGTTTCTTTTTCTGGCTTTCTGGAGTGGTACAGGGTCCCACCGAAGCAGAAATGACTCAATGATGGTGGATTTTGGAGAGTGACAAGAAGGATCGGTGGTGGTGCGGGGGGTGAGCAAAATGCTCCGCTAAGTAAAGGTTAGCAGTTAGAATGTACAGCTGCTCCAGGGATGAAAGATGCGGCAGTCTGCTTCCCTAAAGATTATAGACTTGAAAAGTCCACGGGATGCCACCTCCGAAGTGGACTCCTTGCTCTGGAGCAATTGAAGCTGATCAATAATCACGCGAGCCAAACCGAGGGACAGATAAACTGAATTTATTAGACGCTTGTGCCAGAAGATACTCTTGCAGTAAAAGAAACTGTTTATCGAATGCTTCCTCAATAGTGTCTGCAAGCTTTTATTTTTTAATCACTCTACTGGGGGCTCTTCAAGCTCTTATCACAATCCATCCATCCACTGTGTCAAGCACATTTGTATGTACCTATATACTCGAGTATAAGCTGACCCGAATATCAGCTGAGGCACCTAATTTTACCATAAAAACTACATAAAAATGTGCGGAAAAAAACTTGGCTTATACACAAGTATATACTGTTTCCATTATCATTTTCAAACATTTTCTTTTTGCTTGGGCCCTCAGTGTCAGCTCATTTTTCCTCCCTCCCTTCCTCATGAACCATGATAATTTACATATTATTTTTTTCAAACTTGCACTGACCACAGTCTCCCTTCACCCACTTTCCTCCACAAAGTTTTTGATACTCGATTTTTCTTTTGCACATGCTAACTGCAGATTACATGCAGGTGCGCTGTAATTCAGGTACTGCATGATGGCTCCCACAGGTGGCCTTTTGTTTAAGAGAGACTGAGCAGAGCTGAGTTCTCCTTGGTCCTTTGTCCTCTGCTGGAGCTGGATCCTGCATGTGGCTCGTCAGGCTTCTGCTGTGACAACAGAGGACCCCAAGCCATCCGTGGACTGTCAACAGTGTGGATTCATTCAGCTAACTTTGGATCAATCTCCCTCTCCGTTCACGATTTTGGGCTGCTTCGTCATCCTGCCTCCTATTCATCAGCTTCCACAACTTCGCCAGTCAGGAGAAGGACTGATTTACCTCCTTACACAATATGTAAGCCATTTTTCCATATAAGTCTCTTATATACAAACCTACAACTCTCACTGGTTTTAATTCTCTAAAGACCCCCACCTGACACATTATGATACCACCTCCTGCTGGCATTGTTAGCAAAGTTCAAAACAAAAACAATGACTAGTGCTGGAGAGGGTGCAGAGAGGTTTGAACCTTTATATACAATTAGAATGTAAGACAATACCACCATTGTGTAAACTGGCCAAATGCTTCCTCACAAAGGAAGAAAGTCAACCCAAACCCGAACCAGATTCAATTCCATTGAGTCCATTCTGCCCCAGAGCAACCCTACGGGGCACAATAGGACTGCTCGTCATAACTTCCGTGACTGTAAATCTTTGGGAAAGCAGACAGTCTCATCTTTCTCTCAAGGAAGAGCTCCTGGATTTGAACCTCTGACACGCTGGTTAGCAGCCCAGCAGCTAATCCAGCAAGGCGCCTTGAAGAAAGCACAAAGTCATCAGAAAGAGAAGAAAGAAAGGATCAAAACAGACATCTGAAGCACTCTGCAACTTGTTCTGGAATGAAGAGTAGCTATAATTTACTAACGTATAAGTTTTCCTTTTTTCCACATCACAAAATCCTTGGCTTCATATTTTTCCCAAGTGTCTTTGACATCGCTGTTCTTGTCACTTCTGTAAGGACTTGTGCAGTTGCCTCAGTGTACATCTGCAGATCCACTTAATTTGTGTGAGACTCTGAACTCTTTTCTGTGATCATATTGTGTAGATGTCCCCATCCATCCCATAATCATATAGAAGACAATATAAGGTGAACATGGAATTCCCCTACTTTTTTCCCTAGTGGACTGAGCATCAGGCTAATGTTATGATGCAACCTTCATTGGAACTCTTGGAAGCTTTCATAGAATCCATAATGCATCATGTAGATGATCATCAATAGTTATGTCTTCTACTTGTATCCCATTAAAATCAAAAGAGACGACCAAATTCACTGCCATCAAATCAATTTCCCATCATTGTAGCCCTATGGGATAGGGGAGAACTGCCTCTGTGGGTTTCTGAGAGTACATCTCTTTATGGGAGTTATCAAACGCCTTCTCTTTCTCCCACAGAGCGGCTAGTGGCTTCACAATGCTGACCTTGCAATTAGCAGCCCAACTCCATACCCACTATGCCATCAGCATTCCACAGGAAACTATACAAATCCTTCACTGTTTTGATCTCCAACAAGAATAATTGGATCAACAAGCAACACTTGTTGATCATAGGAAGTTTGGACTTACCACACAAGTGAAGACTTGCTTAGGATCCTGTAAGCATGATTCGATTCTACAAAGTAGCCTTGCCCCCTAATGTTATTAGGCAGACATTTTTCTTTAGTGTTTTAGCCAAAATTGAACCAGGTAACAACATTAGAGGTTATTTTTGTTCAGATTTCTCAGAACAAGGATGAAAACAACCCTCAAACCTCTTTGGTAACAAGAAACATTCCAGACGCATGTTTAAGCACCTCTAATTTGAGAGGAAAACCAGCCAAACTCACTGCCATCGTGTCAATTCCGACTCATGGGACCCTATCTCACTCACTGCCATCAAGTCCGTCATGACTCATGATGGACCCTGCACTGCCCTCTGCATTTCTGAGGCTGTAGCTCTAAGGGAGTAGAAAGCCTCTTCTCTCTTCTAACACCTTTGGAGACAAGAGAGAAAGAAAATCTGTCGTGGTATCTTGTTGGTCTCCTATTTTTATTCTAAAACTATGAAAAAGACTAGTTCATTGTAAGAATAATGGCAGACTTGGAATTTACCCTGTACCTGTTATCTTCTTCATCCTATAAATTTAAAGATCAATCTGAGAGCAACTTGTGTTGCAGTATGATTTAAGTCAATGTGATTATTAGGGTGAAGCAGGAGAACTTGACAATGTGATTTCTTGTCACATTAAAGGAAGTACTATCCTTATGGCTCATAGAATGAAGGGTATTTTAAGGCAATTTGGCTCAAGCTGGAGAACATTTCATAACAAGACTGAATTTTAGTTTGACATGGATAGCAGGCAGACAGATGTGCATCAAATAGCATCTGCAGCATAAGAAAGTTAATTTTTCAAGACCAGTAAGGTATAAATAGAGTAATGTTTCCCATTTTAAAGTGCCATCTACATCAACCAGAAATGTGATATATTAGGCAAAAAAATCACAGTCCATAAATAGTTCTGCCTTGAAATTCCCATCTTTGGGAAGATGGACAAGGTAGATGGAGATTTCTCTGCCCAATGATGAACTGAAATCCAACTGTCCATGTAATGTTAGCATTTGGATGTCTCGAAAGGTCTTTGACCCATCATGCTCTCCCTCATGTTTCCTGTCTTTTTGTAGGTCCTCTATACCTTTAATCACACTGAAACATAAAACCCTCCCTTAATCTCAATCTTATCCATTTTTTTTTGTTTTTTTTTTGGGGGGGGGGGCCTCACTGCCCTCAGGTGGTGGGAGTAGGAGGCCCAGCAATCTCATCCATCTTACTTATAAAACTATCTTCTTTTCTTTGTTTCCACTGTGACCAATCTATTCTAAGCCACCATCAGAAGTCGCCTGACGTTATAGATTGAACTACCTCCTCCCAAAGATATGTCCAAACCCTAATACCTGTAACTGTAAGTATGATGCTATTTGGAAATAGATTTCTTTCTTTTACAATATTGTCAGTTAAGTTAATGAGGTCGTGCCAAAAAAAAAAGGATCCTTCGGAATGACATTTTATAAAGGGAGAACATACTGGAGACAGATTTATACAGAGGAAAATGCCATAAGATGACCTCAAAATGCCAAGGAATGCCCCCAAAATGCCCCGGGCTACCAGAAGTAGAGCCAGGGAGGACCTTCCTTTACAGTTAACAGCTCATGGTGGCACCCTTAATTTGAACGATAAGTCTCCATAAGAATGAGCCCACTAAACCTACTCTGTGTTTTGCTATTGTTTTGGAAGACTAAGGAAACTAAGCTGCATGGCTTACTGCAACAGCATTATAACTGGCCTCATATAGTCACGTTTCCCTGCCACAGTGACCCTTAAAAAATACAACTATGGGACTGAGCCCTGGTGGCCTAATGGTTGTGTGTGGGACTGTGGCCCACAGGGTTGACAGTTCAAATCCAGCAGCAGCTCTCCAGGAGCAAGTCTGGGCTTCCTACTCCCACCAGGGCAGTGATGCCACACACACAAAAAAATACAACTATGAAATTACTTCTCAGATCTAAGTCTGTCAATAGTTTTCCTATTGGTCTTTATGTAGGCCCTGAATGATTTGGTTCCTACATACCTATTTGGCTTCGTCCATCATTCTCTTGCCCTTAAAAACTCCAGTCATACTAGCTTGTTCTCTGTTCTTTAAATGTGCATTAGAACCTTTACATGGACCTTTACCACCTTCCTCATAGTGACACGTAAGCACTCTATAGCTATCAACAGATGGATCACTTCCTCAGGCAAGTCTTCTCCTTCAACTCTCAGACTAAATCATGTCCCCCCTTTTTTTGGCTACCATAGATTTCATGAAGCTCCTTCACTATACTGACCAGCATTGTGAATATATGCTTATGTGTGTGATTAATCTTTGTCTTTTCCCCTAGGAGCTATGAAGGCAAGACTGCATCTGGGTAACTTGCATTGTAACTCACATTCCTAAGACCTAGTCCTCAGGAACTGTGTGTTGAATGAGAAGCTAAGTGCCAATTTTGGTTTGGGATTCAGGCAATATTTAGACAATATTTTCTGTTTGGAAAAACACAAATGGTTTTCCTGAGACTGATTTTTTTAAAACGCTCAAAGCTGATGCATAATTGCTCTGAGTGATGTGTTATTGGAAGTGATGGGAGCCATATAAAACTGTCTCTACTGGGTATTGTGTGTCATGGCAATGAGACGTCTGACATGATTTGGAACACGAAGGAAATAGATTTTGAAACAGCATAAATATATGAACATTTTTTTCTTTCTCATGAGGATCAACTGAAATTGCTTTTAGTGGCTGATGGCACATTGGATGGCTGGCCTTTCAGGGGAGATGAGGAAGGGGGTTGGTGTGAAGATCCTTTTAGATTGCATACAGAAAAGAAAATCTTGTTCTACTTGCCAGTGGCTCACTCTTTAGAAAGATTTAAAGACATAACACAAAATTAAGGATTCTGTAGATGTTTATGAAGAGGGAAGGACCCTTCCAAAACAAGTCTCTATGGACTGGATTAGTAAATGAGACCTGAAGTCCAAGTTCTCTGGAAAGACTAATTTCATTTGAAAAAAGTTAAAAACAAAAATAATGTCAAAGGACTAATACAGGCTTACTAAAGCATTTCTGAACAAAGCAGATAATGTCAAGGAAAAACTCAACTTTCCTCACACAGTATATCCTTTCCTTTCAGTGGTTCTCTCAACCCCTTTCATGGGGGTTGCCTGATTCAAACCAGTAGCAAAATTACAGTTATGAAGTAGCAACAAAAATAACCATTAAAGGGTTGTGGCATTAGGAGGGGTGAGAACCACTGTTTTTTAAATTAATTAATTTATTAATGTATTTATTACTTTTTTTTTCGGCATCACTGCTCTCCGGTGGTGGGAGTAGGAGGCCCAGCCCCACTGCTGGAATTGAACCTCCATCCCAGTGGGCCGCAGTCCCGCGCACAACCACTACGCCACCGGGGCTCAGCCTATTTATTTATTCTTTGAGAACCACTGTTTTACATGACCTCCATTAGATTTTAAAATAGCTGTTCCTGTAGTATAGCTCTCCACTCCTCACTTCTTCATTTTCTCCTCTCTCGGGTTAATTTTCTCTGGTGTGGAGGGTAAGCAATATAAAAATTCTTTCATATGAAACAGAATTGATGCAATTAACTAGATGGGCAGTTTCCAGCCAGTGGTGTCGATAGCTGTCGTATACTGTTGATCTGCATATTACTTTTCTTGGCCCTTCAAAGGGTTATAAGCCTTTTAAATATGTATTTTTTAACAATTAAAAATTAGAAGATTGCACTTTAAGAACCCCAATATTACTAAAAGTAATGGGAAACTCTGGTAGCTTATGCCTACATTCCTATGCCTGATTACTCTTGCTGAGCTGAGCTCCTGAAGCAGGCTTCATGCTCTCCTGAGGGCCAGTCCCTTTAGGCCTGAGTCACACTTTTAGTTACACTATCTACCTGACCCTGTGGATTTATGACTATGTGATTCTTCAAATACGTGACACACCCCCGCAATTGCATTCATCCTCCATGCACTCTGACTGCAAAGAGGGTCTTTTATTAGTAATCCACATTAAAGATATCCTCGCTGAATTCCACAAGATAAGCATCATTTATAGCGAGCACGGGAGGTGATGTTTCTTCTGGATCTCATTTCTGAGTATCACATACTTCAGTCTCTTATACCTCATTTGCTGAAGAATTAAAAAAGTATTGCTCATAAAATCACCAGGTGATTCCCTTCATTTTCAAGCTACCAGAGAGAAGAAAAAAAAACTGAGCTATTTGATTCCTAAGCTCTAAGAGGAAAATATCAGGAAAGCTATGTATCAAGGTTGCACTCTTCTACCATATTTATTTAATCTGTATGCCAAGCAAAAACCCCAGAGAAACTGGACTATCCAAAGGGGAATACAGCTGCAGGATTAGATGAAGACTTGTTAACAATTTGCAATATGCAGAAAAGACAACCTTGTTTGCTGAAAGTGAGAGGAATTTAAACACTTCTTGATGAAAGTCAAGGATTGCAGCCTTCAGTAAGGATGACCACACAATGTAAAAAAGACCAAAATCCTCATAAATGGACTGATAGGTGACATCACAATAAATGGAGAAAAGATTGAGGTTCTCAAGGACTTCATCTTGCTTTGGATCCACAATCAATGCTCGTACAAGCAGAAATCAAGAGAACAAACAACACATTGCACTGAGTAAATATGTTGCACCAAACCTCTTTAAAGGGTGGAAAAGCAAGGATGATCTTTTGAGGACTACGGTGTGCCATTGCCTGATATGAATGTGAAAGTTGGATATTGAATTACGAAGATGGAAGAGCATCGATGCATTTGAATTGTGCTGATGGAGAATATAGAGAGTATCATGAACCACAAAAAGCACAAACAGATCTGTCTTGGAAGAAGTGCAGACAGAATGCTCCTTAAAAGCAAGACAGACCTGGTCTCCAGTGTGGATTGACAGTGGAGTTTCAAAAATCAGCTTGAGACTGAGCCCCAGTGGCATAGTGGTTGAATGCGGGACTGCGGCCCACTGGCTTGGCGGTTCAAATCCAGCAGCAGCTCTCCAGGAGCAAGGCTGGGCCTCCCACTCCCACCAGGGGGCAGTGATGCCTCCCCCAAACAAAACAAAACAAAAAATCAGCTTGAATATAACAATTGTAGGATGGCATAAAAGCAGGAAGAGTTTTATGGTAAATGGAGTTGCGGGAATCAAAACTGAACCCACGTCATCTAACAACAAGAAGTGGCGTGCAATGGTTAAGTAGAGTCTGTGATTGCCTCGAGCTGTTAAAAGTCATCAGAGGCATGTTGGTCTCCCACAAGCTATTTCTGGAGTGTCTCACTGAACTTTCACTTCCAGATTCATTATCATATATCAGCTATAAAATTATTATAATTTGCTAACCCAGAACTATAGAGTGATATAACTAAAACATAGACTAGGAAAAAGAGATATTAAAACTCAATAAACATACCACATTTGCGGCTAGTGTTATTATGAGAGTACATGTTTCTGATGTTAACGTGTTTCCATTGTTCTTATTTACACAGTGATGAAAAGTTAAAGTCACACAATTAGAAACTAACTTATATACCCTGTGTACTTAAGCTGAGTGCCTTTGGTCTGGGACTTACTGAAGGGAGGTGCCTCTGGGCATTTTATTCAGAGCTGAGTTTGCGGACCCATGGAGCTTGGGCTGAATGCCTTCAGGATAAGGCTCACAGCAGAGTGGTATGCCCCTGAGAGCATTTGTTAGTAGACCTGAAGGACTTTGTAACATGTCTTGATAAACAACTCAACCCTGAACACTTGTCACTGGCATCACAACTAGTTAACTTTCTTAATAAACCCTTCAAGCATGAATTTGGATCTGTGAGCTCTATGTAGGCATTACAATGGTTCTTAGAACTCAGAGAGGTAAAACAAATAACTCTAAGACATCACAAGTCACTAAAGGAGGAAAAAATATTTACAAATGTATACACACACAGGAGCCATGGTCATTTTTACAAAAGACAGATCAAAGCTAAAAACACTAATACGTTAGTAGCTCAGAATACTTCTTAAAAACCTGGATTTAATGGTACAGTAGAATGTTTAAGTTTGTGCTTTACAACTCTTAAGGTTTGCAAGATGTTCCTTTATCCACCATAGCACCTCTCTCCTCATGTCAGTCTTCCATTTGTTCCTTTGAGCACTGCTCTCCATCCAGTAGATGCACTGACTGACAAGTGATTCCCACCAAATCACCAAAGAAAGCTGTGTTGATTGGGCTGCTGACTTAGTTGGATCCTGCACCAGGCTGCCTAGCCAAGAAAGTTTGAAATCTAGTCTGCAAGGGGCTACAGGGCTTCTCGCCATTTGATCCGTTCTTCCCTCACATGGGCTCCTTTCATCTACCGAGCATGCTACTGATCTTGCACGTTAACCTGGCTGCTTCAGCTTATTTCTATAACATATATTGAAGTGCTGACCATGGCCGAAGACTGTCTTTGTTCAAAAATAGAACACAGGAATCTAGTAGGCGCAGAGAGCCCTGTGAATACCTGTCTCTTTGAGTCAAGTGTTTGTTTACTTCTTATCCAATCAATCGTGGAGGAAAGAGGAGTTAGGTACCCCCTGCCCTTTCCGCAGGAGTGATGAGTAATGTAGGATATAGCAGTGTAGGTAGAAATTTGAGAAAGGAGACACTCTGAATTCAGCTTGGTGCTAAAGCATGGGTGCTCTTCCAGGGATATAAATGGGGGAGAAGGCTGCTGATGTAGCCCTGGGGGGAAGCTTGAGGAACAATGGCGGAGCTGGGAGCATCGGACCATATCAATCATCAGGGGGAAGAATGCAAACCACCCTCCACCCAGAGCTGGTTCCTATGAGGTGGAGGTCAGACATACTTCCACTCTCCAGCCTATTTTTATAAATTCTGACACCAACTGCCCTCCCTAACATCCTTTTTGTTTCTCTACTGGGTCTGATAATATATTACAACAGCCACGTACAACTCACAGACAATACACAAGAGTTATGGAGTCTATAAGGCTTCTTAAGGATGTCATGGGTATTCATTCAGGATCAGGGTCTAATTTGAAGTAGCAGGATACATAGAATTCACCCATCCATGACAGCTCCTGGCCAGTATGGCTCTCAGTTTCTTCTTGGCTGTGCTTACAGGTCAGGCTTTGCCCTCTGCCACAAGGCCACACTCTGGCAAGTGCGCTTTGGTCTCCTCTGTGAAGTGCCCAGAGACACCCTACTCTGCCTGAAAGCTGCCTGCCCAAAGGCAATCTGTTCTCAGCAAGTCTACTACAGGTCCCTCACTCCAGGGACTTGGCAGTCCATTGAGGCTGTCCCTCCCCTTGTCATCCACTCTTGTTGAGTTTATTGTCTTGCACTTCCTAGTGCGGTCTTCCACTGCCTATTGCCATCTCTAGTCCTACAACTCTGGCTCCTCAGACTGGGGGCTTTTCAGTTCTTGGGACCATGGGTCCAAAGGACACATTTTTTTAATCCAGTTCTTATTAGTAAGATTCCCCATTACAAGTTCTGTGATATTTACCTTTTATAAGTTTCCCACTCCCACCAAGCGCCCCAAATGACCAACCCTCTTGGTAGCCCACAGTCACCTTATTTGCAAGGCAAACAGTCCAGACTTGCGCGGGTTTGATGTACCTTATCTGCATGATAAATGACTCAGTCCATTTGTGAAGCTGTGGCTTAGCAAATAATATTGTAATGAAATAAACATAAGGCTCCAAAGGACCTATAAAGAGAAAGTCCTTGCGCTGCCAACAACAATTTAGGTCCCCGTATCCAAGTGAAGGTAAGTCACGATGACAGACAGCATCGTGGTCCATCAGACAACCCAGACCCGCATGAAGTGAGACTCCCTGTGGGCTGAGAACAGGCCGGTCTGCTGTAGCAAAATCAATGGAGACCAAGAGGTTGCAAATTTGAAGCACAGCTGCCATTGTGGCACAAAAGCAGCCAGTTGTCTCAAATGAATGCTTTCTAGTTTACTTCTTTGGGTTTTCACATCCATTGCAATGGCAGCACAGAAACTCATAGATAAATTTCATGAATAAAAGTTTACTAAGGAAGGTAGGAAGCTGTACTATCAGGGAGAAATACTCAAGGATGACTTGTTTAAAACTCTGTGGGTCCACCTTCCCTGATTGAATGCTCGGGCACCCCATTCCAAAAACCAACACCCTCCACGAAAGCACACCGACTTGTATTTACACTAATCCACTGTAGAAGGAGCGTGGGCAGGTGAGGCAGTCGAGTTCTGAATCCATTTTTCCCATAAGAAATAACTGAAAACAGACTAATTCACTCTCATCCATGGACTGTTTATCCTAACCTTGCTTTTTATACAGAACATCACACACAAATGTCAAAGTAAGTAAGTTCAGAGTTACATAGTATAACTTAAATAAGCCACACAACATTCGGAATTTTTTTAACAACAAAGCCTGGCCCGTACCTTGAGACGGATGAGGATGGGGATCTGTGGACACAGATGCACAGAGGGGGCAAGGAGTCACTGTTTGGGAGGGGAATCAGGTAGCTGCTTTGCAGGAATGGTGTTTACCCCCCCTTCTTTGCCTTTTTTTCACGAGGACCTGGCTAGCTTTCTCTCAGAAAAATAAAGACACAAAAAAAGAAAGAAAATCTGCCTAATGTGATCTCCTGTTGGCATTTTCCTGTTTTCCTAAAGGGTTTACTAAATTATCATCATCAGCAACACGGTTAGCCATTTATGACGGTCTTTTTTTTTTTTTTTTTTAACTCTTTCTTAGGACCCATTATTTGTTTGTATTTTTATCTAAAAAGAGTACAAAGAGCCGCACAAACTAAGAAAATTCTGGCAAAATGCTTGGAACACCGACGAACAACGGCAACTGACGCGAGTTACTGGAACACGAACTGCGTTTGTTTACAAAACTCACGTGCGTCCGGTCGGATTACGATGTCCTGCTTGAGCTCCGATGCAGTGTTTTGGCATTTTGTGATGCAATCTGATTCTGTCGTACAGGGTTCCACCGTGTTCTCGGTGCGAGGAAGCTCTTCACTCTTTATCGAGCTCTGACTCCTGGTTCTGCTGCTGCGGCTGCTCCTCTGATGTCACAGCTTGCAGCTGGGTCTAGGAGGTGACCGCAGGGATCCCGGGT
>PVJH01043657.1:0-13495 GCA_004026705.1 Nesogale talazaci | reverse complement strand
AGGTGGTGTTTCTGAGGCTGTCACAGTTTATAAGAGTGTCAAGTCCGCTCTTTCTCCCCAGGAGCGGCTCGTGCTGTCAAACTGCCGGCCAAGTTGATCACAGCCCAATTTGTAACCAGGACCCCAGCGCAGGGCTTCTGGCTCTCAAGATCAAAGGAGACGTCAAGGCCAAGAAGCCTTCCTACGCCTGGCCTGGAGTGGGCCCCTTAGTTTCTCCGCACCTCCGTTTCCTTACCCATAAAACAGGGAGTACCGTCGCTTCTATGTTCCAGAGCTACAGCGATGAAAGAGACGATCGATAATGAAGCACTTAGAATGGTGCCACCATAAGCATGTGTCCAACGTTACCTCTAAGACTTATCAATAATATCTCTTACTGCGCCTAGTGGGACATTGAGGCTGTGGAACTGTGCTTGAACTCTGGCTGTCAACAAGACTCAGGTTCCCCTTTTAGGCAACCGAGATGGGTAAACTGATTCCAGAGAGGGCAGTACTCTATATCCAAAATCATGTGCGCTATCAGTCATGGGCGGGGACAGGCCTACGCCAGTGCTCGATGTCCCTTCAGGAGCCCTGGTGGCAGAGTGGTGGGCCGCAGCACGGTCAGCGCTCTGAACCCGCCAGGTTCTCCAAGGGAGAGACACGAGACTCTCTGTGCCGATTCACAGACGGAAAAGCCTATGGAGCAGTTCGACTGTCATGCTGGGCCAGTGGATGGCAGTTGATTTGGTATGGCGGTCATGTACTTGATGTTAATTTCATGATCGGGATGTAGGGGTGGAGTCTAGCCTGTTAAACTGGAGATAACCAATGAGTAGCCAATGAGGCCTCCATGTGGGCATGGCTTTCTCCTGAGAATTCTGGGAAGTCTTGTGGTATTTCTCAATTAGAGAAGAGAGACCTGACTGAGTCTCAGAGAGACGAACTACTGACAAGACAAGGTGACAGCATGCTGATCGATCCTGATTCCTGGAGAATGGAGGAGGTGGAGAAGAAGCCACACGGGCTTGCCCTCGTGGAGCCAAACCTCTGGGGCTGTAGAAGCCACGTGGAGACTCCTGCCAGTGCTGAGATGCTTGGGAGGTTACGTGGAGACCCCTGCAAGCACCCAGATGCTCCCACCACCAATGGATACTGCTGATGGACCCTGAAACCTGGAAATGAGGAGCCGTGGGGAGACCCCTGCCAGCGCCAGGATGCCTCTACTGCACCTGCTTTGTGAGTCGGAAGGAGACTTTACAGACTGGTATCGGACATATGGGCTGATATCAGATTTATGACTTTGGACTGGACTGGTTTGCGATGTTTTCTCAATGTCGCATTCCCCTTGTATATAAACCATTCCCTTATATCCACATGCGTGTTTATGAATTTGTTTCTCAAGGCTTCCTGGACTAACACATTTGGTCACATGTCTTAACTCACTGACTCCTTATAATGTTGTTGTTTTTTTTTGGGGGGGGGGCATCACTGGCCTCAAGTGGTGGGAGTAGGAGGCCCAGCCTTTGCTCCGTGGAGCTGGAATCGAACCTCCATCCCAGTGGGCCGCAGTCCTGCACACAACCACTACGCCACCGGGGCTCAGCCCTATAACGGTTTTATAAACTAGGGCTGTTGTTCCCCTCTCCACTTTACAAATGAGGTAAAGGAGACACGGAGATCAAGTGACTTACCTAAAGTCCCCCAGTCAGGAAGCAACACAGTTGAGATTGAAACCCAATCGTGGAATCTGAGACTATCCCTCGCTCTTCAGGGGGCAAGTCCCCTTTCTTCTTCTACCCAAGGAGTTAGAGGTGTCACCTGCAGAACCGAAATCACTCTGCACTAAGCGCCCGTCTCCAGGTTCTCAAAGCCAACTCCTGCCCCTTCCCTCAAGTAACCCCTGCCAGGTCACTGTCCCTGGAGGCTGGTAAGAGCAGAGGCCAGACCCTCTTTCTCTGCAAGAGGAACCAAGCAAGAAAGCCATTTATTTGGAGTCCCCAGAACTCGGTCGGAATCCCAGCTCCATCACACAGTGAAGTCACACAGCCTCACTGAGCGAGCCGCAGCAACGTCTGTGAGCCACGGGTGAGAGGAGCTCTGCCTACCGGGCTGCTCTGAGGATCCAAGGAGGAGGGCCTGCAGCCATATAAAGGCAGTCTGCACCGTGTTGCTATGGGAATGACAATCACTTCCGGGAAAGCAGCCTAGACAGTGCAGCCAGCAAGCTTGCCCATCTCTGGAAACAGACCTGGGTTCTAGTCCCCAGTGTCTGCCTTTTGTGCCCTGTCTCGTTCGCCTGCAGAGCCTCAGTCTCCTCATCTAGAAGATGGAGTGAGGAAGACCCATCCCGGAGAGGTGGAGAGAAAACACAGCGGGCGGGAGCACAGGAAGCCATTAGCCGTTAGCCAGAAACAAAGACGACCCAGGGACCGGAAAGAATCACTCTGACACTATCCCTCATTTCCGGGGGAGTGGGGTCCTCGGAGCCCAAAGCTGTTCCAAGCCCACCCCATCCCTGTGGCATCTTCAGCTCTGGCTGGGGCTACAGCGTGTCTCAGTCTCCACCCCCACCCCTTCCTCCCTCTCCCTCTCCCTCTCTCCCTCGCCTCTCTCGTCAAACAAGTTCTTCTCCACTGAGCAATCCCAGGAGGCCCTGAACCTCAGTTCCAGCCAAGCTCACAGGCTTTCCCCGCCTCCACATCCTTAATCCACAGCCTTTGGTTTTGCCATTCCTTCCACCTGGAATGCTCTCTCCTCCCTGAGCAGAGTGCCTTTGATGGGAAAGAGGGGGTTGCTGGAGGGGAAAGATCTGGAATGATGCTCCCCCACCTCCTCCCCCCCTCCCCTGCAGCCCCCACACTGCATGCCTGACCTCCCCCCTCCCAGCGTGGGGGCTGAGGCAGCTGGGGTGGGTAAGGAGAAGGGGGGAGGACTCAGGGAAAGGGCCCTCTGTGGGGGGTTTTTCACCTGCTCAGAAGAGGCAGACAGAAAGGAGAGTTCTGGAGAAACGCCTGCCACTCTACTCCCGCAGCAGCCCCAGCGTGGCGAAGCCTCCCTGCCTTCCCTCGGAGCCATCTTCTCTCTCTCTGCCTCGTCCTCCCGTCCATCTTCTCTCTACCTCGTCCTCCCGTCGCCAGGTGCCACGGTCCCTGGAACACGGGGGGCAGTGGGGCCAGAGGAGCCTGGGTTCAAATCCCACTCTTGCCGCTGACTCCCAGCAAGGGACCTCAGCAAGCTGCTCACCCCACGCCTGGCCTCACCTCACCTCTTCGTAAAGGGGGCTAGCACAGCCTGCCTCCAGAGTGCCCTGAGAGCCCAAGGAGGGGGTGGAAGGAAGGGCTGGGGCTGTCGGCTCAGTCTCTGAGCTCACGTCTCTGATTCTCTCTGAGGTGATGATATGCGAGGTCATTTCTGGTGGGTTAGATACTGTTACTGACCCCATTTTACAGATGAGGAAACTGAGGCACGGAGCGTTTGTATTACCTGCCCACAGTTACACAGTCAGCAAGGGGCAAAGTCTCATCTGGGCACGGCCACCCCCACACCGTGACGTACCCCATGGCAGTGCCACACTTATGTACTTAGACCTGTACTGTGACTCTACGTCCTCGGTGAGTACATGTTCTTCTCCAGCCTCCCACCTTCAACATCCTGTCTGCATTCTACCTCCTCTGGAACATCTTCCAGTCTATTTATTTGACAACCGAAAGCGGTGACTTGCTCTAGCCAGGCCTATGCAGGACACCAGAAACCCAGGGACCAAACCCGCCCAGGGCCTGCCTTCCAGAGGCTCTCACTGTGATGAGAGAGAAGACACAGAAACCGAAGATAAGAGAGATGGGCAGCCCTGGCAATAGGGACTGGGAGCTCACAGAAGCAGAGCTTAACTCAACCCAGGGGTTGGGGACGGCTTAGGGAGGGAGGGGCCGTTGGATAAGGCCTTGAAGGGTGAGTAGGAGTTCCTCAAACCAAATTATAAAGTAGAGACCTAGAATAGGGACTAAATACACAACGGCTGAACAGTAACAATGTCTGAGGTTCGTGCTGTGTCAGGCCCTATATCTGGCACTTTGGGTACAGAAATGGGTAAATATGAAAAAAAAATGTATAAATTATCAAGGGTTCCTGAGGGGGAGGGGCAGGGAAATGAGCTGGTACCAAGGACTCAAGTAGAAAGTGTTTTTGAAAATGATGATGGCTGAGCCCCAGTGGCGTAGTGGTTGTGCGCGGGACTGCGGCCCACTGGGATGGAGGTTCAGTTCCAGCTCCACAGGAGCAAAGGCTGGGCCTCCTACTCCCACCACCTGAGGGCAGTGATGCCTCCCCGCCACCAAAAAAAAAGACAAAAAAATTTAGAAAATGATGATGGTTGGGCTGAGCTCCAGTGGCGTCAGTGGTTGAGTGCGGGACTGCGGCCCGCGGGCTTGGTGGTTCAAATCCAGCGGCGGCTCTCAGGAGCAGCACTGGGTAGCACCCACGACCACCAGAGGACAATGATGCCCCCCCAAAAGAAAATTGATGATGGCAAAAAATGTCCCAGTAAAATGATTTTTTTTTAAGGGGTAAATATTAACTAGGTTGTCAGGGAGTTTCACAGCTAACAAATACAGCAAAAGTGTGGGAGCCCCGGAGGCGTACTGCTGCCGAGTTCGCTGCAATCTGCATGGTCAGGTGTTCAAATCCACCAGCAGCTCAAGGGCAAAAGACTGGCCTTTCTACTCCAGTGACAGACCCAGTCTCAGAAGCCCACAGGCGCCTCAGTGAGACAGCACGGACTGGACTCGGTGCCAGTGAGTGTGGTAGTTAGGACAGGAGAGATCAAAAGGTGCTTAGGGAGAAGCAATGAGAGATCAAAGCCTATCTGGAGAGATCAGTGGAAGTTTCCCAAAGGAGCGAATGTTTACACCGAGAAAGATGGGAATGGATTCTGTCACCTACTGCCGCCCAACCCATGTAAATATCCAACATAGAAATATACTAACAATCAGACCACAAACTCAGGGGACACCAAGGTCAATGGGCATACATAGTTCACATCTCCATCCTACTTTGGTGAGTAACAAATAATGTCTTAAAAACTCGGGCTGAGCCCCGGTGGCGTCGTGGTTGTGCGCGGGACTGCGGCCCACTGGGACGGAGGTTCACTTCCAGCAGTGGGGCTGGGCCTCCTACTCCCACCACCGGAGAGCAGTGATGCCAGAAAAAAAACAAACAAACTCATAAATAGGGCTGAGCCCCGGTGGCGTAGTGGTTGTGTGCAGGACTGTGGCCCACTGGGATGGAGGTTCAATTCCAGCAGTGGCTCCACAGGATCAAAGGCTGGACCTCCTACTCCCACCACCAGAGGGCAGTGATGCCCCCCCAAAAAAAACAAAAACAAAAAAAAGAAGGTAACTCAGTAGCCATAATATTCTGTAAACTGGCTGAGCCCCGGTGGCGTAGTGGTTGTGCGCGGGACTGCGGCCCACTGGGATGGAGGTTCAATTCCAGCTCCACGGAGCAAAGGCTGGGCCTCCTACTCCCACCACCTGAGGGCAGTGATGCCCAAAGAAACCCAAAAACTCCATAAACCATAAGGAATCCCCATGAAGTGTTGGTGTTGCCCATGAACAGTACTTGGTGTTTTTTTTGTTTGTTTGTTTGTTTGTTTTGAGGCATCACTGCCCTGGTGGTGGGTAGGAGGCCCAGCCTTTGCTCCTGGGAGCTGGAATCGAACCTCCATCCCAGTGGGCCGCAGTCCCACGCACAACCACTACGCCACCAGGGCTCAGCCCTGTTTGTTTGTTTTTTTAGGGCATCACTGCCCCAGTGGTGGGAGTAGGAGGCCCATCCTTTGCCCCTGTGGAGCTGGAATTGAACCTCCATCCCAGTGGGCCGCAGTCCTGCACACAACCACTACACCACGGGGGCTCAGTCCCTACTTGGTGTTTTTTGTTCAATTATCAGACAGTCAAATTACTGGCTAAGATGGTTTTTAGTGCTCCGGCTCTGCTGGACACCTGCTTGCCCAGCTCCTAGGGCAGTCCGACAGGTCAGAGGGTGCCCGCAGTCAGGGGAGAGTCGTGGGGAAAGGTTTTGTCAGGCAGTAAAACACCAGAAGCCTTTGAGTCAGTCCTGAGTCACAGTGACCCTGTGCGTGTCAAAGCAGGCTTGTGCTCCCTAAGGTCTCCAAGAACGGATTTTTTTCCTGGATAAAGGCCACCAGGCCTTTCTTCCAAAGTGCCTCTGCACGGAGGGCAGCGCCAGCCTTCCGTGAGAGCACGCCTGGGAACGTCTGCACCACATTTCATTGGCAAAGGCCCAGAGGCCAGAGCAAAGCCAGCGCACTGAGGGAAAGGCACGTCCACCCTTCACCAATGAGAGGTAGTGAGGAGGGTCAGGTGAGGACGGAGGGGTTTGCCCTGGATCCGGGGGGGACACTGGGAAAGCAGAGGAGGATCGGCATAGGCGATGTCAGTCGTCATCCGATGTCCCTCTTGCAAGATCAGGGGATGTTTCTAAAGACCCGTGTATGGCTGGAATTCATTCATGCACTGGGTGGGGGGGAGGGGGGTCAACACAAAACCATTTCCCGTGCCTGCTCTAGGAGCAGTTGGTGGAAAGCCTGGCCGGTAGGTTGTGGAGTGCCACCCCTGCTGGGACTGGGAAAGGCGATGCCCAGCGCTGGGCGGGGCCCTGGAGGCACCCAAGCTAGTGGAGCGGGTTCAAAGGGAAACAGTCTGATCTTGTAAACTCCTTAGAAGGTGGCCCGGGGCAGAGGGGCAGTCTGCAGGCACCTCCACAGCGCACCCCCCTCCCCCCAGCCGGCTCAGCCCTGCTTGGCCTCACAGCCTTCCTCTTCTGGCTCCTGAAGCCAAGCACACCCTGGAGGGGAGCGGTGGGCCTGAGCCAGGCCTCTCACCCCTGCCTCCCCAGCACTTGGAACCGACTGGGCTGAGGAGCCAGAGCTTACAGAGAGGATTAAGGAGCTGGTTGCTTTTTTTTTTTGCCTAAACCATGGCTGCATTCTCTCTCTCTCTCTCTCTCTCTCTCTCTCTCTCTCTCTCTCTCCCTCCCTCTCTTTCTTTTAAAGAAAAATGTTCCTGTACAGGCACCCGGAGGCTTTTGCAGGAGGCGGCTGTTGGAGAACCGGGAAAACAAGCCAAGAAACCAGAGAGAGGAAAGAGACCACGCCTCGCCTGGCAGATTCCTAATGGCCCAGGAGACCTGAGGCTTTACAGTGGGAGGCGGGAGGGGGCTGGCTCGGGTGGGAGGGAAGGGCAGGCCGAAGGACAGCCACTTGCTGGCCGGTGACCTTGGGCGGGCTGCTGCCTGCTTCCCTCCGGTGAGAATGGGGAAGAGGGAGGCCAGGGCAGGGCTGGCCCCGGCTGAGGTCACAGGAAGGCCCCTTCCAGCCTGAAACAGGATCTCGGGATGTGGGGCCTGCCCACCTGCCGCGACCCTGGGCCAGCCCAGATGAAAGGCTGCCTGTCCCTAGTTTCCGGACCCCCAAGGCCCCAGAGCCTCAAGCTCTGAGGGTAACAAAGCTGCTGCTGCAGCTGGCTAAAGCCAGTTGCTACTCGCCTCCGACCCACTTTAGGTCATCCCACCCTCCCTCTTCTGGTTTGCTGAGGACACTCTGGCCCAGAGAGGATTGGTGATCTGCCTGAGGTCACACAGCAAAGGAGAGAGTGAGCCAAGACTCACCACAAAGTTTTACTGCCTTTTCCAGAAACTGGCTTGCCCAGGGTTCACCCTGGGGAGTCAGAGAGACCCAAGGTTGGGAGGCCAGTTGGGAGTTAGGTCTGTTTAAAGTCACACTCTTTTTTTTTTTTTTTTAAGACAGAAAGTTCCCGGCCTGGACTTGCTCTGCTGGCAGGGGAGGAATGCAGCCCGGGCCGCCACAGCTGCCGGTGGCCAGCACAGCCCCGCTCCCGCCGCCCCCGCCCCAGCAGGCTAAGGGACAAAGGCCTCTTCTCAGACTTGTCTCCTCCAGTCCCAGCGGTGGGCAGAGCCTGTGCCGCAGCAGCAGAATCCGTCTCCAGCCAGCGCAGCCTGGCTGTTGGCGCTCTGGACCTCTGTCTCCTTACTGGAAAATGGGGGCAGCGTGTCTCTTCCTGGTGCTATCTTGAGGCCCCAAAGAAGCAGTATGACAGAAACACTGACCTCTTGATACCTCCTGCTGCCTGACTGTGTGCCTCATCATGTCCCCTCTGTCCCCACCCTCCTGTTTCAGGTGTCCAGTCCCAGCCCAGCTCAGCTCTGGGCTCCAGCCTGGCTTTGGGAAGCTCTCCCTCACCCTGCAGACGCGACTACCCCTTCAGGGTATTTATCATTGTTGTAATTAAGTCATTAATTTTGTAATTGGATCTGTCTCCCCACTAAAATGTGAACTCCGTAATAATAATAATAATAATAATAATAATAATAATAAAACAGCTAACCTCGGATGTTTACCTGGTGCCAGGGCTCTTCGTGTGTGAGCCCATTTCCTTCATGCAGCCTGCACTGTGCGTGCCCCATTTTACAGACCTCTCGGGAAGCCGAGAGGACGACGGAGAGCGGGTCAGTGAACTGGCAGCGAGTTATCTTGAGTGGCCAGGAGCTGAGGCAAGACTTAGCCCCAGTAAGCCGCAGACCCAGGCGTCAAATCCAGAGCCCATGTAGCCGGGCAAGCTCCATCTAGCCCCCAGGAGGCAGGGCCCCCTCGCTGCAGCAGCTGCCCCCACGTCTGCTCACAGGAAGGGCCCCTGTCTGGGGAATAGGGGACTGTGAAGAGAAGAATCAAGCCCTGTTCAGGAGGGAGTGACTGGGATGGGCGGGCGGGCAGGCTGCTAACCGCAAGGTCGGTGGTTCAGAACGACCAGTCGCTTTCCTCCTGAGGAAGAGGGGTCTGGCAGCTACGACAAACAAGTGCAGTGTCAGAAGCCCGAGGTGGGAATGCACAGAGAGGGCAGGGGGCTTGGTCTGGAGGGGAAGGAGAGGCCTGTCTGTGCAGCATATGGGCCAGCGCCATGAGACAGAAGTCTCTCGTGACCAATTATCAGCTTCCTTCAGGAGCACATCAGCCCCCAAAGCCTTTTGGACTCCTCTCGCCACTTGATCTGCCGGAACCAATCAGGGTCAGGTTCTCCTCTGTCTCCCCAGTGCACCCCTTTCCCCATACTTCCACCCTCATCATTCCCCTGGCTTTTTGCAGCCATTCCTGCAGATTCCTCTGACTCTTCGAGGTAGGTCTCCTCGGAAAACAGCAAGCTAGTGTGCATGTCGCCGCCCCTCTTCACTCCTACCTTACACAAGACTCTCCCATGACTTTCCAGTGCCCTCTGGAGAAAGCCCACAATCCCTATCAAAGCCTCCTCCCACCCACCTCCTGCCTCACCTCTTATCCCTCCCCACCCCCACCCACGCCATGCCCCATGCCAGAATCACTGTGTGGGGCGGAATGGAAGAACATGAAAGTTCTTCACAGCCCTAGGTTCAAGTCCTGGCTCCACCACTTGCCTGCTGGGGCATTTTCCAACAAATCTGCCCCCTCGCCGGGAAAGGGGCATAATGCGACCTGCCGGGAGTGACGGTAAGGACGAAATGAACACGCGCCACACCCGACCCTCTCAGAAGTCATTGCAAGTCTCGCTCGTTCCTCCTCGCCAGTCGTAGCGAGTGCCTTGGGCCCAGCTCCCACGTCGCCGGTCTGCGAGAGCATTGATTCGCTGCCCACGCTCCCTTCTCCCCAGCATGCACAAGGCACCTCTGGAGAGCCCTTCCTTTACCTCCCTCCGCGCGCACAACACACGCTCCAGGAGCCGACTCTGACTCGCGGCCATCCTGTAGGACAAGGCAGAACTGTCCCTGTGGGCTCCGACACTGTGACACTACCCCAGCAGAAAACTGTGGCCCCAGCTTTCTCCCAAGGAACAACTGGTGGTTTCGAACTGCCCACCTTGCAGTTCACAGCCCAGGGATAACCACTGTCCCACCAGGGCTCCGCGAAAGCACTTATAATACCGTTTATGATTATTGTTGATTACGTCTGTACGTCTCCTCCCTCCCCAGGGACCCCTGGAGGCATGGCAGCACCCCTGTCATCTCTTGCTCTGGCAGCACCTGGCTTCCAGCGAGTGCTCAGTAAAGGCTGGGTGATCTGAACAGTCACCCAGGGTGCCATGCAGGGAGGGGGCAGGCTGAGCCGTGGGACAGCTGCCTGCCCGCCCACGGAGAGGACAGCTGCCCGGGTGCTCTGGAACAGGTTTAGTGGTCCCCGAGTGGAAGGAGAGGGAGTGGAGACCCTCCTGACCTCTGGGTTCTGTCCTCCCGTGGGACTCCCTCCCAGGAATGCAGAAAAGGAAGAGGAGGTGAGGGCGCCCCAGGTGCTGAGAAGGGGTGAGGTGCAGCAGGCACTGGGGCGTGGGAGGGCGCTGGCAGGCGCCACTTCCTCTAAGACCAGGGCCGGGCCAGGCAGGACAGGGCCTCACAGCCTGCTGAGTCCCCGCCTGCAAGGCCCCGCCTCACCTTGGCACCTGGATGAAGTGACTTTTCAAGTTGTAAATCTCCATCTTGATTTGCAAGGGCGCAGAATCCGAGCCTGGCCTTCCTTGTCTGGGTGCTGAGCAGAGGGAGGTTATGGGGGGGGGGGGGGGGGGGGGGCACAGGGTGGGGGATGATTCCCTCTCTTCCTAGGTAGGCGACCATCCGCACTCCCGAGTACAGCAGAGAAGGTAACCCTGGGTTTTGGAAACCCCGGGACGATCCTTCCAACCCCAACCAGGCTCCAGCGGCCGCCACACCCCTTCCTGAAAACCCTTCTCAGGCAGCCTTGGGCCTGGGGTAAAGTCCGATGCTAGTCACTCCACAGCCAGGCCCACAAGAGCCCTGGCCCCAGTCCGCCCCCCTGGACGCGCCCTCTCCCCTTCCATTCTTCCATGGCCGCGCGGCTCCCTTCTGCCTCTTCTCCCTTCTCCCAGCACACCCTGTTTCTTTCCGCCTCTGAGTCTTCACCCATGTGTTTTCTCTGTCTTGAATGCGTTTCTCGGTTCATTTTGTTTTACGGCCAGAGCTTTTGATATCCGAAGAAAACATTGCCTTTCCCCGTGTCGCCAAGATAGGCCCCGATGCTCTCTTCTGGACGCCTTCGAAGGGTTCGTTTTCACGTGTGGGACCATGAGTCATTCCTGAATAGATCTTTGTGCACGGTGTGAGGAAGGGGTTGAGAACCAATTGCATTCTTAATTTTGCTCACTCACAGCAGTGTGCTTTGAACCTGGCCTTGTCTGACGAGCCGATTTAGACCAGACCCTCCCGTATACAGCGCAGTCGTCATTACAGCCGTCAGGACGTTGTTTGTGTCATTTAGTGTTCCCTCTCTCATCTTCCCTGGCTCCTGGGGTCCCATGACCTCAGGGCTGAGGGCCTGAAACTGCAACAAAGATAAAGTGACCAGTTTGTAAACGGGACACCATGGATGAGGAGTGGGGGTGGTGGGGGTGGGGGTGGAGTCTTGTTTAAAAATTTGGTCTAGGGCTGAGCCCCGGTGGCGTCGTGGTTGTGCGCGGGACTGCGGCCCACTGGGAAGGAGGTGCAATTCCAGCAGTGGGGCTGGGCCTCCTACTCCCACCGCCGGAGAGCAGTGATGACAAAAAAAAAAAAAAAAATTTGGTCTCTATGGAGCAACAAAAATTTTCATAGAACGTAAAAATGGTCTTGTAATATAGTTATTTTCATTTTAAAATGCCGCGGGACGTTGTTAAATTGTTAAAAAGCGGGACATCTAGTCACTTTAAACAAAGAACGCTTTACTGAAAGATGGGTGCAACAAAGGACACGTGCCACATCGTCCCGTTCCATGACAGCCCACACTGAAAGCAGGGTGCCCATGGGGCCAGGGCCAGGTCAAGAAGCAGCACTGGAAGCCTCTTGTGTGCCTGCCTTGTGGCAGTTACTGGCATTTCGACTCTTATGTTCCTAGCATCCCACACAGGACCTGGCGTCAAAGCAGCCGTTCTCCCCCTTCTCGTGCCGCAACCCCTTCATACAGTTCCTCATGCGGTGGTGACCCCAACCATAAAATTATTTTCGGTGCTATTTCACAACTGCCATTTTGCTCGTGTTATGAGTCGTCTTGTCAATATCAGCTATGCAGGATGTATTTTTCTTTTCTTTTCTTTTTTTTTAGGTATCACTGCCCTCTGGTGGGTTGCTGCTGGATTAGAACCGCCAAGCCAGTGGGCCGCAGTCCTGTACTCAACCGCGACGCCACCGGGGCTCAGCCCGCAGGATGTATTTTCATGGTTACAAATTGGACACAATTAAAGCATAATGATGAATCACAAAAACAATGTGTGCTTATATTGTGAAATATTTGTTTCTAACGACAAATAAATGGAATTTTTAAAAAAAATAAATCACTTTATTGGGGGCTCTTACAGCTCTTCTTTTTTTTTTGGGGGGGGGGCATCACTGCTCTCCGGTGGTGGGAGTAGGAACCTCTGTCCCAGTGGGCCGCAGTCCCGCGCACAACCACTACGCCACCAGGGCTCAGCCCCAAATAAATGGAATTTTTGTCTTGAAGCATGGTGCAGCATGGGTAACAGCCTTCATGCCTGGTCCTCATATGTGGCGTATCTGCTGTGGGCGGACCCACCTGGAGACAGAGAGAGGAGCGTTTGCTCAGTTCAGAAAAGTGTCTTCTGATGGTCTTAGGCGACCCCTGTGAATGGGTCGTTCGACCCCCAAAGGTGTCTCGGCCCACAGGCTGAGAACCACTGCAGTAGAGGGTCTCAAAAACTCTCCATTGAATGAAGACTGACCGGTGCTGACCCATCTCAGCTCTAAGCCCAGTTCCGTGGGAGCTTAGGCTGTCCTGTCTCCTTTGGGATCTCAGTCTATCTCTATGAAAAGGAACCAGATGGAGGGAGCCTGGGCTAATCTCTTTGGGGGCTTTTCCAGCTGTGCCATTTAGGACAAAATTAACTCCCCGGGGGTCCTGGCAACCCATTGTCCTGCGCCACTTTGATCTCCTGTCTGAAAAATGAGGACTTGGAAAGACTAGAAACTTATTCCACCCAGAGTGCCAGAAGGGACTGGCTCTTCAGGAGACCTGGGTTGAGTGCTGGCCCACCTCTGGGTGACCTTGGGCCAGTGTCTTCCCCTCCGGAGCCTCCTGGATTTCTTCACCCATCACACGAGGGGTGTGCTGACCTCATGATCATGAAGAACAACCAAGCTGGCTCCGGGCCCCTGAGTGCCGGCTTCACTTCCTGGAGTGTGGGCAGCGCTGCCTCTGGGCTCCTCCCTGCCAGGCCCTGTGTGGGGAGAGGGGGGCTCATGGTGTGATAACCGCCCTGGGGAAGTCTGGCCAGGGGGACCCAGTGTTCAGCCAGGAACCAAGTGGAAAATGGGCTAATGGTCCAAGTGATTTTCTAAGTGAGGCTGAAGGGAGGGGCTGCAGTGTTCCACATGCAGGGGGAGGAGCCAGCTGGGGTGGGGTGGGGGGCAGGCAGGAATGGCTTCCTCGGGGCTGGGGGGGGGGGGGGGG
>PVJH01043656.1:0-13492 GCA_004026705.1 Nesogale talazaci | reverse complement strand
TGTAGTTTATGATTGTTATATTAAGACTATTACCCATGCTGCACCATGTTTCAAGACAAAATTACATTTCCTTGTAAATAGAAATAAATATTTCACAATATATAATTACATATTGTTTTGTGATTAAGCACTATGTTTAATTATGTTCAATTTATAACAATGAAAATGCTTTCAGCACTTCAGATATTTACATTACAATTCATAGCAGTAGCAAAGTTACAGCTATGAAGCAGCAACAAATATAGTTTTATGGTTGGGTGTCGCCACAACGTGAGGACTGTACTAAAGGGTTGCAGCATTAGGAAGCTTGAGAGTCACTGCTCTACAATGATGAAAAGATCTACAGAAGTGCAATGGACTCCAAAACTTGTGGCCTGCCCAGCATAGCTTCTTTGAGGGAATCATCTCTCCATTCCCAAGTGCTGTTGTTGTTGCTGCTGCAAGACACTGACCAATGTGCTTTGATTAATAAAGATACCATGTATGTATAACAGAAAAAAATGTTGGCCAGTCTTGTGCCAACCTCACAATCACTGCTGTGTTTGATCCTATTGTTTCAGCTGCTCCAGCAACCCACCTTCTGAAGAATCTTCTTCATTTTCACCAACCCTCTGTTCTGACCTGACAATGTCCTCCTCCAGCACTTGGATTCACCTGTTCCAAGTATGTCTTTCCATCTTCACCTCTAAGGAACCTCGAATTCTGGCCATTCTACCCAGGGATGTATTGGTTCTTCCTTGCAGCATCCTTGGCACATTCAATAGTCTTTGTCAACACCAACGTTAAATGTGTTCACTTTTCGTGGGTTGACTTTTTTTCTATTTCATTTGCATGTCAGGCTTAGGTCAGGCATACCTACCTTGGTCAACAAAGTGGTATCTTTTGCTTTTGAAAATCTCAAAAGAGGTCTTTTATTATAGATTTACCCAATATGATACATTTTTTTGTTTTGTTTGTTTGTTTAATTTCTTAGATAGAACTTTGATCATAAGGAGCCCAGATGGTGCAGTGGTTAACTCCTTGACTGCTAACTAAAAGTTCAGTGACTTGACCCCACCATCCACTCCGCATGGCAGTCTGCTTCTGTAAAGATTCATAGCTGGTCGGGCACTTCTACTCTGCCCTGTGGTGTGGCTAAGAGTCAGAATCAACTCAATGACAATCGGTGGGTTTGTGTTTTGATTACTGATCGAAGTAGACTTATATGCTTGACAACTTCCCTTCCTTCAACGTTTATCATGTTTTTGTTTCTGGGATCATTTTGGAGGATTTTCTCTTTCTTCTTTTTTTTTTTGTTTTCTTTGGGTATTTTTTTTTTAGGTTTTTAGGCATCACTGCCTCTGGTGGTGGGAGTAGGAGGCCCAGCCTTTGCTCCTGTGGAGCTAGTATTGAACCTCCATCCCAGTGGGCCGCAGTCCTGCGCACAACCACTACACGACCAGGGCTCAGCCCAATTTTCTCTTTCTCTAGTAGTTCTGGTGAGCTGCAAATTACAAGTCAAAATAATTAGTTCTTCTCAGACTAGGCAAAGCACAAGGGCTATCCCAGAACCTGGATTTTGAAAGAACGCATTCATGACAGAAGGTAGCTACAGCTGGATCATGCCTTAAACGAATCCCTAGTTCCCAGTGTTCAGACCCCATTGCCCCAGGAGTGCTTCCCTCAAGGATTTGGTCATATGCTTTTCCTCTCTGTGTCCACAAATTTCCATGTAGACTTCTCTAGACTGGAACTATGTCAGGATCTCATTCTCTATATGCGTTCAAGTTTGAATTGATGAAAAGAAAACATTGCACACAAGAAATAAAAACAGAAGGGTAGTCATTTCTTGTGGTATGTCCTCGTGGTTAGATGCAACAAGTAACTGAGGTGCCCACAGGTCCCCCACTCTTCCAAAATAGGTTTCCTCCCCAACTACCAGAACTGCTGACCAATAGGAACCCCAGGTCTACCACCAGATACAGCAACAGTATCTCTCCTTAGATTTCCCTTGAAGTCCTTCTTCCTAGTCCTTCTCCAACAGTGGTCTTGCCTGGGTTCCCTAATTGTTCTGAAAACTCAGCCTTGTCCACCCACATCCATGCTTCAAGAAGGCTGTCAATGACTTTTCTTGGTATCTATCCTTCCTCCTTTGGACATCATTCTTCCAACAACTGCATGAACTCTGATTCTTACTCTCTCTCTCTCTCCTAATCCATCACAACCACTGAGCCGCTGCATTGATCAACCCCTGACTGGCACACTACCTAATGTCTTTGTCTGCAAGCGCCTCTCCCTCGATCTCTCCCTAGTTGGTCATAGGACTGGGGCTGGATGAATAAGCTTGCGATTTTTCTGAACAGGTCTAGATTTAAGGAGAGAGGAAAATCTCTACTCTAGTCTCAGAGCTCATCCAGTTTCCTGAATTTGCCTGATACCAACAAGTTCTGGATTTGCTGGACATTGGGTCTTTCTCAGTCATTGAAAAAGCTGATATTTTGCTTTTTGCTTGTTTCATGATTCTCCGTCATCAGAACCAGAGGTGATTCTTGCCCCATACACTAAATGGTTACTATGGTAACTAATTAACATCTGTCTGACTTTCTCCCTAAAGGCAGGGTCCACACATCTGACTTGGTTACCACTAGATCCCTAGCACATAGCACCTAGTGGATGGGCAGCACATGTTTGTTAACTAATGAACAGCTATAGATGTCTGTGATCTGGTGGGATAAGTGTTGCCCTGATAACTTCAAGGTCAGAGTTCAAACCCACCAGCTGATCCTTAAGAGAAAGATGGGGTTCTGTGCTTCTGCAAAGATTTACAGTATTAACAACCCTAGGTAGGGTTATTATGAGTCAGAATCAACTCAGAGGCTGTGGGTGTGGGTTTAGGTTTGGTTTGACTTTTAAGTGAAGATGTTTGACCAGAATCACACCCTCTGATTTTGTTTTCCTTCTTTCTGGTGACACATTGACAAACATTTGAGGCAAAGTGTTCCATTTAGCCCACTGGAAATAAAAGGCATACCTTGCTGCTGCCAGAAATTCTTCACAAAGCCTCCTTTGCCAGAGAACCCTGTGTGGGAGTTTTCTCACAAAGCAATAAATAACAATTTGTGTGCACACACACACATACCCCACAGGCACATTTCATTTTTAATGGCTAAATATAAACAGTACCCACAGGCTTCGTCAAGGGGGTGCTCTCTGTGTCTCTCTGCCTCCCTTGAGGGGGCTGTGTCCCTGAGCCCTCACTGTCTCCTTCCCCAGAGAGAGTCCCCAAGGACTAACTCCCCAGACTCCAGGGGTGAAGGAGGACTGCCAACTGCCAACATACTATGGTTTTATCTCCTTCTGCAGATAACATCATTCCTTAATGCAGAGAAGAGCCGAGACTCAGAAGATCTTTGGGGAGGGCTCAAATTCCAAGTCTCCAGAAATGAGGCAAAATAGAAATCAGTATTTCCCATGAGACAACCCTGCTACGTAGTGAAAAGAAAACGCTGTCTCTGCTTTGGATGGCCACTGCTTGTGCCACCTCGGTCTTTCATGCGTCAGCTTTCCAGAAGCCTCTCTGAAGGAAAGGAACCATGACCATGCCTGTCTCCGTGTAGCCAATGCCCTGTGCACCTCTTTGCTACAGCTCTTGGAATTGGGGGCAGGTGGAGGTATCTCCCGGCTAGACATTAAGAGCATCATAAGCAGAAATCTTCTTTTATTTATATTTGGATTCCTGGAGACTAACACTTAGCAGACTTTCCAAAAACATATTCTGAATGGATGAATGACTGAAGAATTAATGGAATTAATGGATAAATATGCTTGCCACCTGAAATAGTTTGTATCCATTCTGTCATGTGATCTTCATAACAACTCTACGTTTAAGACTAACCCAAACCAAATTCACTACCATCTAGTCAGCTTTGGCTCATAACTCTCCAAGAGCAGAGTAGAATTGCCTCACAGGGTTTTTCCAAAGCTGTAAATCTTTATACAACCAAACCGCCACTTCTTTCTGCTGTGTAAACGCTGGTGGATTCAAACCATTGACATTTTGGTTAACTGTCAAGCTCTTTCACCGCTATACCACCCAGGCTCCTTCATCTAGGAACACTTGTGACCATTATATAGAAGAGGGAACAGAGCCAAAGATATTCAAATAGACAGCAAAGGCAGGATTGGTACCCTGAGGAGTGTGACTTCCCAGCTCACTCTCTTCCCACTGCTCTTTAAGTCAATGAAAGATTTAATGCCCCCCCCCCTTTCCCCATCAAATAGGTATTTACCTTTTAGGCAGTGTGCTTGGCCCTAGGGTCTCTTGAACAACTCCCTGTGGATCAGGTTTGAAAGAAGATGGGGACAGTTAATGAGCGGACAAGAAGCAGGACTAAGGGCTCTCGCTTCTTATACAGGTGTTTCAGGCAGCTGCTTTATTCCAGTGCAACTTCCTACTGAGAATTTGCCTTTCCCCACCAGAGACACTGAATTGGAGTCTATGTTTTTAACAAACTAGGCATGAGAATCACCAGAGGAAATCTGCGAGCATTATCTTGGGATCTTGTTAAAATGCAAATTCTGATGTCTATCTGGAGTGGGCATGCAAATTCGTGGCACGGGGTTGAACCAGAACAAATGAGTTTGATGCTCTCATCTGTTTGTTATGTTTTGTTTGTGGTTGCTTTAATGTAAATCTTGAATGGGACTCAAAGGAAAGTTAATTATTGAAACCTACCCAGCCATGGTGACCACAGGGTAGCTCTTTCTCCTCTGCAGTCACAGTCTCTGCGTGGCTTTTCAGTGGGTTGTGCTCAACTCTGCAGCCATGGTCTCTGCGTGGTTTCTCAGTGGGTTGTGCTCAACTGTCATCCCTGCCATCGAGCTGATGCCTACTCCAAGCATCATAGGAGGACACAACAGGCCCTATGGGTAACAACAGCTGGTGGTTTTGAACTGCTTATCTTGTGGTTAGCAACCAACACTTAACCGTGATGCTACCAGGATCCCTCTAGGACACCATGTGACACCGTGAGAGAAGAGTCTGGTGATTTGCCATATACACTCAAGTTCAAGCCAAGTTTTTCCAGCACATTTTGTATGCAGTTTTGTGGTAAAGTTGGGTGCTTCGACTGATACCGAGTTGTCTTATACTCGAGTAATTATGGTACTTCTATAAACTATGCAGCCAAGGAAACCTTTGGAGCATGTCTACTCAGCAGCTCACAGGTCCCCATCAATCCGCATTGACTCAACAAACAGTGCATCTGACTTTAGTGGAATGAAGCCCCATTACCCACAAGAACAACCTTCACAACAAAACCGCATGTGAGGCATTAGAACATTTGGGGGGTGGGGATAAAATGAGAAAAGAATGACATTTTCACACCGACTTTTCAAAGTCTCTCATAGGCCTGTGTTTCCTTCTTTTTGTTGTTGTTAAATAATTTTACTGGGGGCTCATACAACTCTTATCACAATCCACACATGCATCCATTGTGTCAAGCACTTTTGTACATTTTTCTCCCTCGTTGCTCTCAAAACACTTGCTTTCTACTTGAGTCCCTGGTATCTGCTCTTGATTCTCCCCCCCTCCCCCATCCTCATGCCCCCTCCCCCATGAACCCTTGATAGTTTATAGATTATTTTGTCATACCTTAAACCAACCGACATCTTCCTTCATCCACTTCTCCACTGTCCATCCCCCAGGGAGGAGGTTATATGTAGATCCTTGCAACCCATTCCCCTTTATACCCCACCTTCCGTCCACTATCCCATTATCGCTCTTCTCACTACTGGTCCTGAGGGGTCCTTCTGTCTTAGATTCCCTATATTTCCAGTTCTTATCTGTACCAGTGTACATCCTCTAATTCATCTGGATTTGTAAGGTAGAATTTGGATTTTGATAGTGGTGGGGTGGAGAGGAGAAAGCATTTAAGAACTAGAGGAACATTGTATGTTTTCATCATTGCTACACCGCACCCTGACTGCCTCGTTCACACCCCGAACCTTTTGTAAGGGAATGTTCAGTTCCCTACTGTTGGACTTTAGATCCCCACTGTGCACTTTCCCTCATTCACAATGATATGATTTTTTTGTTCCTTGATGTCTGATAGCTGATTCCCTCAACACCTCATGATCACCCAGGCTGCTGTGTTTCTCCCATGTGGACTTTGTTGCTTCTCAGCTAGATGATCACTTGTTTATCTTCAAGCCTTTAAGACACCAGGCTCCATATCCCTTGATAGTCAGATACCATCAGCTTTTTTCACCTCTTTTGCTTCTGTACCCACTTTGTCTACAGTAATCATGTTGGGACAGACTGGTGTGCTTCTTCCATGTGGGCTTTGTTGTTTCTCAACTAGATAGCTGCTTGTTTATCTTCAAGCATTTAAGACCCCAGATGCTATATCTTTTGATAGCCAGGCACCGTCAGCTTTCTTCACCACACTTGCTTATGCACCTGCTTTATCTTCAGCGATCATGTCAGGAAGGCGAGCATCTCAGACTGTCGACTTACTTACACAAAGTGTTCTTGTATTAGGAGAGTATTTGAGTAAAGGGCCCACTGTCCATGTGTTTCCTTTATATTGACCCTATAAATATATGTACATAGATCTATTTCCCCTTCATCATATATAAATATATTTACATATATATGCCTGTCTTTAGATCTCTATAAATTCACTTTGCTTCCTAGTTCTTTCCTCTATTTCTTTTTATTTTTCTCCTGTCCCACTATCATGTTCAGCCTTCATTTCGGTTTCAGGAATTCCTCTCAGCTACACTATTCTTGGTCCAGCCCTGGCAAACCTCCTACCTGCCAAACCCTCCTTGCCATTGACTTTTGATCACTAGTTGTTCCCTTATCCCTGGTTTGTTAACATGCACTCCCTTTCCACTGTCTTTCCCTCTCCCATGTCCCCCCAGAACTGTCATCCCCTTGTTTTCTTTTCCCGCTTGTTTATCCCCCCAGATAGACATGCAGCAACAATAATAAGTTCTGACGCAAGACAATAAGCAATAAAACAATGGCTATAACAACAACAGAAAGGTAACAACATCATCAACAACAGTATGCCCTATAAATAGTTCAAGACTTATTTGTGGTCCTTTACAAGTGTTTTTCTGTTGAGACTGATGGAACACCTTGCCCTGACCCCACAGTCTATTTTTGGAATTGCCTGGGGACTTTATTGCTCTGCTCAGAACAGATAAGAAACAAACCACGGCCAGACATCTGTCCTCCAATGTTCATCGTGACACAGTTCACAATTGCAAGGAGTTGGAAACAATCCAAATTTCCATCAGCAGATGAATGGATAAAAAACTGTGGTACTTACAGACAATGGAGTATTGTGCATCCCTAAAAAGCAGTGATGAATACATGAAGCACATCAACACAAGAGAAGAGCTGGAAGAAATTATGCTAAGTGAAGTTTGCCAAGCACAAAAAGACAAGTACAACATGAGTACGATGAGGTAAGTTCAAAAAAAAACAAAAGAGGTATAGGGAAGAAGCTACTTTATACATGCATCCCTGGGGTGGGGTCCAGGTAATATGGCAGGGACTAGACTAAACTCAGGGATATAGATGGTAGCCCACGAAAAAGGAAGGGAAAGAAAAAAAAAGATATGGGTAGATGGGGAAACAGGGCACTCACTCACCCAAGGGGAGGGTGTTGTTTATATCTCCACAGGGAAAGAGAGATCAGACTTCAACTCGGTGCCCCAAGACAAGAATGCAACACACTGACACAAAGCAGAGAACCAATAGAGAGGCCTGAGGGGCCGACCCCATTATGAACTAAGTGGACAGCCCACCGCCACCCTCACCATCCCCAGGAGAATTCTCTTCAGAGGACAGCACTGCAGCTACAACTCAAGGAGAGGGACTTGTCTGATCAGAGCACACTGGAGTCAAGGGGGGCTGGGGGGGAGGGCGGGGAGAGTGAAGCACATCCTGGCCCATCAAGTCCCGAGGACAATATTTCTGCTCAGAGTGGCCAGTGCACAGAGAGAACCATAGGACCGGTTCCACCAGGAGACACCAAGTTCCTCACTGACCTGTAGTAACATGAGCGACAACACTGGAGACACAGGGCAGGAATTGTGGCCGCCCTGAGGCCACCATGCCGAAGTCTGACACTGGGCCTGTGCCACCGAGTAGCAAGGGGAGCAGAACAATGGAGTGTTTCCTTCTTCTTTAATCCTCTAGCTCCTCAAATTCTCCTTCTTGGATCACCTCCAAACCACACGCTTCCTAGCTTGTGTGTCTACTACTTTCAGGGAACCCAGGCGGGGCAAGGCAGCCTCTGTGTGGGTGTTTGGGTGTCATAGGAAGTGTTCCTGGGGGTGGGGAGGAGGCGTGTCAGGGCTGGGACACAAGCTGGGGAAATTTGGAAGGGCCTGGGAACAGGATTTGAGGTGGTGAGAGCCTGCACAGGAGCCTAGGCCCTGGGGACAGGCCCCAGGCAGCTGGGGAAGCTATTGAAGCAGAGGATGTCCTGGAGAATGAGCTTGCAGGAATGAGAGACCCAAGAGACTGCAGCTGGCGCCCTCTGCTCCTGTCCATTCTGGGGCTCTGGGAGGCCCAGGCATTTGGCAGAGATTCCTCCCTGGCTCCCACCCAGCCTACATCCAAGCAAGATCTCAGTGTGGTGCCGAAACGAACCCCTCATTGTTAGATACAGGTATCTCTAAATCAAACGCCACCTCTAAAAGGCCCCAATTTTGTTTTGATTTGTTAACAGAGATAGCTGGAGTCCCTTGGCAGCCAACATAAACGAACAGAACCTTTCCTGGGGGAAAAGCCCAGCCACCCAGTCTTTGCTTTTCTGGGGCCTGCAGTCTCAATGCCATGTCCATCCAAGGAAGGTCTTGAGTGGAGAGTCCTGGGCTCCAGTCCTTGCTGACGATTGCCTTCAGGCTTGGTGGTGTTGGGAAGTCACCGACCCTCTCTCGGCAACATCCCACAACATCCCAGCTATGTATTGGGAATAAGTCTGTCTAGGTCCATCCCTTTCCCACAGAGGTTGTAAAAAGACACACAGTCCGGTGTTCTGCAAGCAAAGTACTCAGTGGGACACTTCAGTATGCATACTGGGTGAGAGCCAATTAGAATCCATTCTGCCTGCAGTTGTATGCTAGGGTATGGCTACCCAGCCACCAGTCCATCACCTTCTGTCTATTCACGTGAGCAAATGCCTGGATCTTCAAGCCACCTCCATGCACCCATCCTGTCCTATAACTTACACCCTACATTCATCTCACTCAGTCCCAGGATCTCATCCTGCTTTTCTGCCCATCAATGCCTCCAATTACCGCTTACATTGTTTAGTCTACAATGTCGGCCTTTTCGGATCCTGGATTTGAAAAGTCATCTTGATCAAGTCTCTCTCAAAACCAAGTCCTGTTTTCAGCTCTCGGATTGATAGTTGTGAACAGTTTAGGCTCCTTATACAAAGGTTGATGGTTCGCCCCCACCCAGGGATGCTGTGGGAAGCCTGAGAATCTGCCTCCACCAGGATTACAGTCAATAAAATCCTATGGTGCAGTTTTACCTTGTACCACATGGTGCTGCCCTGACCTGGAATCCACATGACAGGATTAGGTTTGATTTGGTTTGGGGTTTTGCAAGCCAGATGATCTCTGTTACAACTACTCAGAATGCCACTCCAGTGCAAAAGCAACCAGAAGCAATATTTAAACTTGACTCCTGCACACAGCTGGATGTGGCACCCAGGCTGTAAACCCCAGATCCACAATGCTTCTTAAACATTAGTGAACACAGGAATCACCCAGGGAATCTTGCGAAACAAAGTCCCTGATTCAGTACATCTGGATGAGGCTTTTCATTTTCTTCTCCTTTCTTTTATCATTTCATTAGGAGCTTTTATAGCTATTGTAACAATCCATAATTCAATTAGATGAAGCATAATTGTACAATCACTGTACATCATTGTCGAAACATTTTCTTTCTTGAACTCTTTGGTATCAGCTCCCCTTGATCCCCTCCCTCCCCCACCCTGCCCCAAAGAACCCTTACTGTATTGTATTATATTTTTATTATTTCCATATCTTATACTACCCAGTGTATCCATTCACCTAAAATTCTGTTATTCATTTTCCTTGAGTGAGGTTATACAGTCATCATTGCTATCACTTTCCCCCCCTCCTCCTCTTCCCCCACTCTCTCTCCATACCTTCAGGGAATCATTACTTCCATTACGATTTTTGCAGGGTTTATCTAGCTTGGATTTTATGCATCAAATGATCTAACACATGCAGATCTAACAAAATTAATGAGACAAAACTAAGATCCTAATAGTGAAGTGAGGAAATATTAAAGGACTTGAGGATAGCTATGTGTTTCATAGGTGTTATACTTCTTCCTGACTATATCATCCCTTCCATGTGGCCTTTCTATGAGGGACTGTCCAATTATCTTACAGATAGGTTTGGGGTTTCCACTTTGTCTATGCACTTCATGTCAATTTGATTGCTTGTTTTTGAACAACTGGAACCTGTTCTGGTATACACTTATGATCAAAAGGATGGTGTATTTCTTTCATGTGGACTTGTTGTTTCCCTGCTAGATGGCCTATTGTTTACTATGAGCCTATAAGATCCCAGATGCTATTTTAATAGCCAGGCACCACCAGCTTTCTTCACCATGTTTGCTTATGTACCCATTTTGTCTTCAGTGATTGTGTTGGGAAGGTGAGTATCATATAATGCCACATTATTAAAATAAACCATTTTTGTGCTGAGGTAAGATTTAAGTAGAGGTCCAAAGTTCATCTGCTTCCTTTTGTGTGTATACACAAACACATATGCACACAGATAAATACACCTATCTTTCTATATTTTACATAAATGAATATCTATATTTATACCTATATATAATGTTTACTTTCTTGTTCTTTCCTCTTTTTCTCTTTCTTTCCTTTGGTCCCATTATCAAGTTTACCCATCGCTCACCTCTCAGTAATTCCTCTAGGATACATTTCAATTGATAACCATGACCAGGAACGCTACACCCTCCTCGCCATCAACTTTAGATTCCTTGCTATTTCCCTGTCCCAGTCATTATTGGCTCATCCCACCCCACCCCTACCTCCTCATCTTCCATGCCCCCCACCCCCAAAACTATCAGTCCCTTTGCCATCTCCTTGGGATTGCTTATCCTAACTATCTTATATATACAGACACCATAAGAAAAAGAAAACAGAGAGAGACTACACAAATAGTTCCAAGTCTAATTGTTGTCCTAACTCTGAGTACATGAGTATCTCTCTGTTACATTAGCAAGCAGGCCCTGATATAATCCCTCAGTCCAATCCCCTTTTCTTTCAGGGATCCATATCCCAAGGTCCTGGATGAGGCATTTCTAATGAGCTCCCAGGTGATGATGATGGTACAGATCTATGTCAAGAGCAAGGATCTGAACAGCTTCCATGACAAATAGAGCTCACTCAACCACCATTATCAATCCCTTCTCCCTTCTTCTTGTCAGAGTGGTCCTGCCTTATCGCAATGCCATTGAACAACAGAACAGGAGAGACTTCCTGTGCCATGATCATGATCCAATGCAAATCCAATGCATCTGTGAGCCATATGATTTTACTAACTGGTTTTCAGAAATAGAATGCCACATGTGGTAAGCTGAGTCCTCTAGGGAAGCAAAAGCAGTGACACACATAAAGAGAAAATTTTCTATCAAGAAAATTGCTCACCCCAGTGTAGAAGCGGGTACATCCAGTCCAGTTTCAAGTTGTGGGTAAGATGTTAAAAACTGGATGTTTCTGCCTCGTGTCACTTCCAAGGATGATGAACTCAGAATGGGCAGGAGGAAGCAAGTGAATCTAAGGCTCCAGGGTAGGTGAACCCAAGATTGGAAGGTCATATGGGAGCTAGCTGGTGGCTCCCCAAAATCAGCAAGCAGTAGGGAAGGCCACTGGCTCAAAGTCACAGAACTGGAGGGCGATGAGCCAGATATAAAAATCCAGACCCAGCACCAATCAAGAAAGCTTTCCATAGTGAATATATTGGAAGCAAGTCACAGTCTCAAAGAAATCCTTCCATCGCAGCTGGGCTGTAACCAGATTCAAGGGGATTGCACTCCACCCCACTCTTCTTACAATTGCTTGGTAGTTCACAGGAGATCCCTTTGTGAGGTAACTGCATTATGGAAGGGGACATCCTGGCAGATTATTGGCCTCAAGTGCTAAACTGCTGAGAATTCTAACCCGGCACCCAACTATCACATCAGGCTTTCCACCAAGTCCATCTGAGTTTGGAAAGTCTGCCAACACATCTGCAATACCAAAGCAGAAAGCAAATATCCTTTTGACAGTTACTATGAGGTGCTGTCAAGTCAGATCCAATTTATGGGGACCCCATGTCCAACGGAACAAAACATTGTCCAATGTTTCACCATCTTCACACGTGTCATGTTTGAACCCATTGTTACAACCATTGCGTTGATCCACCTCACCCAGACCTTCCTCTCGTTTTTTTTTTTTCCTTTGGCTGCTCTTCTACTATAAGATTTTTTTCTAGACACTGATCTCTCCTGATAACATGTCCAAAGCGGATGAGATGAAGTCTAGCCATCTTCGCCTTCAAGAAACATTCTGGTTGTCCTTCTTCCAAGACAGATGTGCTCATTCTTCTGGCAGTGCACTACACTTTCCATATTACGGGGGTTCAAATGTATGGATTCTTCTTATTCGTTCTTATTGAATGTCCAACTTTTACATGCATATGAAGCAATTGAAAATACTGTGATTTGGGTCAGGCAGCTCCGAGTCCTCAGCGTAGCCTCCTTCTTTTTCTACACTCTACAGAGATCTGGTGCGGCAGAGTCAGCCCAGGAAATGCATTGTTTCTCTTGGCCGCTGCTCTGATTGTGCATCTCATGAGCACTGCCTGTGGCTCCCAGTAAGATGAAATCCTTTACAACTTCATCCCAGCACTCTTCGGTATTTTGCCTACATAATCTTTCATTGTTGTGACTCAAGGTTTGAAATTTCCCATCGTTCTTTCAGTTTGAGATATGCTGAGCATGTTCTTCTCTTTTGGTTTTCAAACTCAGGTCTTGGCACATTTCATTATAATATTTTACCTGACATCTCAAGCTGCCTTTGAAAGCTTTCTGTAGCTTTTTGGTTTTAGCATTCTTTTCACGTGCTTCAGTTACTCTACCTCCAAGAACAATTTGCAGAGACTCATATGATATACACTTAGATCCTTTTTCCTTTCCTGACTTTATTTAAAAAACAAAAACCTTTTGCTTTCTTTATGCGTGATGCATTCTTGGTATAACACCATAGCTCGTCAGGTCTTCTGTCATTAATGTGCAATGTGAAGAAACTATTTTTGAGATGATTTCAGAATTCAAGGAGGATAGACACAAGATCATATATTGGCTCTTGTGGGCTTCTTTTCATTTTCTTCAGTGGCAATATCAACTTATAGATAAGTATCTGATGGTCTGTTCCACAGTCAGTCC
>PVJH01043655.1:0-13496 GCA_004026705.1 Nesogale talazaci | reverse complement strand
ACGGGGAAATGCCAGGGAGGAAGGGACAGAGTGGGCGCCAGGCCTCACGGCCACCCTCACCTCCACGGGGAAATGCCAGGGAGGAAGGGACAGAGTGGGCGCCAGGCCTCACGGCCACCCTCACCTCCACGGGGAAATGCCAGGGAGGAAGGGACAGAGTGGGCGCCAGGCCTCACGGCCACCCTCACCTCCACGGGGATATCCACCAGACCAAACTGGTTGTTGAGGTCAGGCGAGGAGCCGAGCAGCAGGCCGGCAATGGCCAGGATGGACGCGGCCAGGCTCCACACCAGGGGCTTGTTCTCAGGCAGGCTCTCCATGAAGGGTGGGCCCTGTGGTTGGGCGGGCAGACGCAGGTTAGTGTGTGTGGCGGGAAGGGGGTGTGGGGGGGCAGAGGACGAGGCAGGGAGGCCTCACCCTGTAGTTGATGGCAAAGGTCGCAGTCTGCATGGCCATGGCCATGATGTACATGGTGCTGTTGACCAGGCTTGGCTCAAACTCCTTGTACAGGTCCACAAACTGCTCCTGCCTGCAGGCCGAGGGGGGCGCGGTCAGGGTCTGGCCACCCCCTGCTGCCCAGCGCCGCCCCCACCCCAGCAGATGGACGGTAGGAGGAGGGGGCTGCGGGCGCTCACTTTGGGGGGCTCCGGGCCTGGGCCTGGCTGTACAGGTAGACGAGGCTCAGGAAGTGCACGAAGAACTGCAGCATCACCGTGAGCACCGTGTACAGGTTGAAGATGTTGGGCAGCGGCCGCTCACGGGACAGGGTCTTCAGGGGCTAGAGTGCAGAGTGGGGGGGTCAGACCCCTGCCCACCCACCCGCCTCCCCCTCAACTCTCTGTCCTGCCTCCTCCCCATCACCGGCCCGGGCTTTCTGTCATGCTACTGCCTGGCCCGGGAAGGGCCCTCCAGAACCAGCTCCTGCTCATGCCCAGGCTGTGAGCTCCACCCAAAGGCCTGCACCCAGGGTCCTACTGGGTGTCCTCACCACGACCCGCCCCCCTGCCCCCACCACACACACACACATACACACCAGGGAGGAGGCTGCCAGGAACAGCCTACCTTGGAGCGGGAGATGAAGAGGAAGCAGCCGGCCAGCAGCAGCCCCTGCAGCGTGGCCTGGAAGTCACTGAACTTGACGCCCTCCAGGTAGAGGACGCTCTGGCTGTAGGCCAGGATGAGGGCGTTGAGTGCCAGGATCTTAAACATCTGCAACGTGGTCACCAGCGTGCAGCGGCCCTGCTTGATCACGTGGCAGACTGGGGGGCGCGGGGAGGAAGGGGAGAGCGGGTGAGGGTGAGGCCGTGGGCGCGGGGGGCCGGGCTGGGGACGCGGGGCCTGGCGCCAACTCACTGCACTGGACGGACGAGAGCTTAGAGGTGAAGGGGGCGGCGATGCTGGCGTCCCCCAGCTTCACAATGGGCATGCTCTCCTCCTCCATGTCCCGCAGCACCTGGCTCAGGCGGTCCTGCGGGGATGCGGGCGGGGGTGGGGGGACGGTCCGTGACACTGTAGCCCAGGATGCCAGGACCACCCCGTGCCAAGACTCACCCGCTGAGCGGCTGACTGGTCCTCTGGGGGTGGGAGCCCCCTCTGCCTGCCTCCCCGTGAAGAGCCCCGGGCACCACCGCTCGTACTGGGGCCATCCCGGGGGGGCCGCCGCCGCCGCTCGACCACCCGCTCGGGGGCGTTGGCCAGGAGGGCCACGCCTAGGAGGAGGGGTGCTGTCAGGAGCCAAAGGTATGCCCCGCCCCCCGCCGCCCTACCCTGGGCCGGGGCTTACCCACGTCGGCGTGTTTCAGGGCACCCACGTCATTGGTGCCGTCCCCACACATCAGGGTCACGTAGCCCAGCTCCTTCAGGCTGGTGACGACGAACTCCTGTGGGTGGGGCAGGGTGGGGCGGGTCAGGAGGGCGGAGCCACGGCCGGTGCGTCAGGGCCCACGTCCCCCATCGGGTCACCCACCTTCTGCTTGGGGGCCACTCGGGCAAACACCTGCACGTGGGGGATGAGGCGTAGCAGCTGCTGGGGGTCTGCGGTCTGCAGGTGGGCCAGGCTGTCACCCGTCAGGCACAGCGCATGCTGCTGGGCCAGCGGCTTCGGGGAGCCCGTGGTCAGTGGCCGCATGATGCTGCCGTCAACAGAGTGCCACTGGCATGGCTGACCTGCGGCCAGGGGAGGGCGGCGGGGTGAGGGCTCAGGCCAGCTCCTCCCTCCTAGCCCCACGGGGCCCCAGGCCCCAGGAGTCCCTCCCTCAGCACTTAAGGCCCTCTCTCAAGTCAATCAGGGCACACTGTTCCACGGGTCTGCCCTGCCCTGCCCACCCACCAGAGGACTCGGAGGGCCACGTGCTCTGGGCCGGATGTCAGGGAGGCCAAGTCCCCGGGCTCACCCTTCTCGGTGGGCGGCTGCAGGATCAGCGTGTGCGCCTTGTCGATGAAATGAAGCTCCTGGGCCACGTGGCAGGCGGTCAGAGGGTTGTCGCCTGTGATCATGACCACCTGGGGGGGGGGGGACAGCTCAGCTCAGCAGGATGACATGGGAAACAGCCCTCGCTTGGGTCCCACCCCAGGGCAGTGCCCGCCGTCCCGGGTGGCGTACGCGGTGAGAGGCACTCTGGATCTCCCGGATCACCGCCTTGGAGTCAGTCTTGAGCGGGCAGGACACCACGATGAAGCCGACGAACCTCAGGTTACACTCCAGCGTCTCCCGCTTGACCTCGCGGGCCTGGGGGAAGGCAGACATAGGAGTCTCCGGACCCACCCAGAGCCCAGCACCCAGCCAGGGGCACTCAGCACCGTCTGGGTGGTCCCAGTGCCCCCATTCTAGGGCAGCGCTTTCTAGTTAACACCACCCGACCCTCCTGGCACCCGTGCCCGGGGGGCCGTGCAGGCCAAGAGGCTCCGGGAGGGTGAGTGCCCAAGGCAGGAGAGAAGACGGATGGGGGGAGAGGGAACGGGTGAGGGAGCCTTTGAGTTGGCATGGGAAGCCTAGGCTGCTGGGTGGCGGAGTCCAACATGAGAGGGGCATGTGGGCAGGTCCCGAGGCAGGATGCCTGTTGGCATGTTGTGACAGCTGAGGAACTCTGTTTGGCCACTGAAGAACAAGGGGGGTCAAGAGGAAGCAGGGGCAGGCACAGGGCAGGATCCAGAAGCCTCACAGGCAGAGGTGGCAACGTGCAGCGGGGGGGGGGGTTCCGGCACAGCCGGTGGGTTTCACGTGGGGTGAGAGTGCTGCAGTGACGGGGGTGGGAGACACCAAGAGTGGTTTGCTCGTGGGGCCAGGCTCCCGGGAGCCCCAAAAGCAGGCTCGCTGCCAGGCCTACCTGCTGGTGAGTGAGGTGCCCCAGCTCCTTGTACCCCAGCGCCAGCACCCGGGCGCCTTCCCGGGAGATCTCGGTGTGGATGTGGTGGTAGTCGGCCGGACACTGGGCAAACTGTGAGAGAAAGGCAAGCCCGTGTGAGTGCCCGCCCGCCGGCCCCGGCCCCGCCCCGGCCCACTCACCATGGGGTGCAGGGTCTCGGGGGCCCCCTTCACGGCGGCAATGTAGCAGAGGTCGGTGGAGCCGAGCTTCTCGTAGGAGGCGAGCACAGACATTCGCTTCAGGGCACTGGCAAAATGAAAGCGCTGGTGAATTTTCAGCCCCTGAGTTTTTATACTTCGGGGAAATACTTTCTCATCTGGAAACAAACAAGTAGGCGTCCTGAGGGGCTTTGCTCCCCGGAGGTAGCCAAGCCCCAGCCTCACCCAGCTGCCCTCCCTGCCCCAGTGCCTGCCAGGGCTGCCTCCAGGCACAGGGCTTGGAGGCCCCAATGGAGGGGGAGTGGTGGTGGCAGGGGGCAGAGCCCGGGGTCAAGCTCACCCTTGGTCAGGGCCCAGTCCACGGCCGTCAACATGGCTTTTTCGAGGGGGTCGCCCACGAGCGTGCCGTCATCAAGCTGCACAAGGGAGTGGCATGAGGCCAGGGCCCGGTGCGTTTCTACGGGGATATTGGACACGGGGGTCACCTCCTTCCCGTCTCTGCAAGGACGGGAGACAGCAGGTTGAGGCCGAGGAGCCGGGGGGTGGGGGTGAGGGGGGCCGACCAGCTGCCCTGGGAGCCACACGGGGTCCACCCCTTCCGGGGTGGGCTGGGGAGGAGGTGGTGGGCAGAACCTGGATGGCCACTTCGGGTCATGGAGCGCTGAGCCCGCCCTCCCCCCCCGGGGGGGGGGGGCGCTGGCAGGGGTCTCTCCCAACTCCTCCCTCCGGGGTGGGTCAGGCGCCGCAGCCAGGACTCACCGGAGCCCAGCCACGCCGCGCACCACCAGGCTGTCGCTGGTGAGGGTGCCGGTCTTGTCGAAGCAGCACACCTCCACCTTGCCGGCAAAGGGGATCCGGAAGGGTTCCGTGCAGTACATGTCTGCGGGCAGGACGGGACAGGCTCACGCTGGCCCCCCGTTGCCGAGCCCCCCGCCCCCCACCCCAGCCTGGCACGCACAGAGCTTGGCCAGGGCGATGAGGGAGGTGTTGACGGCCAGAGACAGCTCAATGGGCAGCTCAGGAGGCACGACGGAGGTGATGATCAGGGTGCACTCCAGGAAGAGCTTGTAGCGGTTCCGGCTGGGGTCCTTGGTACCTGTGGGGGCAGGAGCTGCAGCGGGGGCAGAGGTGGGCCGGGGCCGGGCTCAGGAGGGCCACGGTGCTCACCTTCAATCCACACGTAGGCGGCCGCCGCGATGGCAAAGACCAGGAGAAAGAGGATGAAGATGAAGGTCTCCAGGTTGTTGGCGGTCACTCTCTTGACCCCAAAAAGGATGGTCCGTAGCAGTCTGCCCTGGGGGGCACACACACAACCAGTCTCTCCTAGAGGAGCGGGGGGACTCTCCCCACCCCCATGCAAGGTGAGTGAGGCGCCACCCCCCAGCTGCTCAGCAACAGTGTGCTCCCCTGAGACTGGCAGGGGCCCGCCCTCCCTGGAGGTTGGCCTGCTTCCGCCTCCTGCCTCCAGCCCCAGGCCCGTGACACATCCCACCAGCGATGGCTTCCCGGCTATTTTCCGGCGGCGGCGGCAGCAGGTCCCACCTGGGATGTGTTGAATCCAGTCCTCAGGACAAAAGCTACGCATCCGTTGTCGACAGCTGCGGGGACAGACAGGCAGAGCCACTGTCAGAAGCAGCTGGCGGGGGACCGAGGGGGGAGGGGGCACGCAGCCGGGACCTCCGAGACTCCAGGCACCTACGCTTTAGGCCTGTGGTGGCCTTCTGAGGAGGTATGTGCTGCACCACCTTGGTGCCTCCAAAGATGACGTGCAGGCGGGAGTCAGCCTGGAGGTCCAGCACCCGCTGGGGGTCCAGTTCTTCGATCGGCTCCTGGGCAAAGGCAGGGGGGATGGCGCTGGAAGCACGGAGACTCGGGCGAGGGCCAGGCTGGCCGCTGCCCTGAAGGCGGCAGAGGCTGCAGGCTCCGGGTACCCGCCTGTCCCCGAGCCCGCCCGCACCTTCATCTGTGGAACCGACTCCCCGGTGAGCATGGCCTCGTCCACGATGCAACGCCCACGCAGCAGCAGCACGTCACAGGGCACCAGGTTCTCCTGGGGCGAGCGGCCTGGGGTAGGGGTGGGGGAGGGTCAACCAAAGCACCCCCATCTCCCCCCTGCGCCCCCCTTCTCCCGCCACAGCTGGCCCTGGAAGAAGCTGCGGCCAGGATGCCCCCCAGGGCCAGCCCTCACCAATGGAAACGATGTCCCCAGGAACCACCTTGTCACTGGCCACAGGCCTCCACTTGCGGCTCCGGTATACCTGCGCGGAGGAGGGTAAGGGGAGCGTGAGCCCCCTCTGCAGCCCCGTCCCCCAGACCAGGCATCCCCAAACTACAGCCCACATGCAGCCCCAGGTGTTTTTGCCGCCGCTGCCTGTCCTGCTGAGCAGCCGACTCATCCTGGGCCCCAGTAAATTTGTTCATAGTTTTTTTTTTTAATTTTAGGCATCACTGCTCTCTGATGGTTGTGGGAAGCTACCCAGCCTTGCTGCTGCTGGATTTGTACCGCCGAGCCCGTGGGCCGCAGCTCCACACTCAACCACTTACGCCACCGGGGCTCAGCCCTTGTTCGTTTTATTTTAAACTATAGTCCGGCCCCCCCCAGCGGTCTGCGGGACAGTGAACTGGGCCCCTGTGCACAGTCTGAGGACCCCGGCCCCGGCTGGCACCTGGATCATGTGGGGCTTGTTGCCCATCTTGCGGATCTCTGCCATGTTCCGAATCTGCTGCTGCACCAGCGAGGCCTCAAACGCCATCAGCATGGAGAGCGTGAAGAGGCTGTAGTACCAGTACTCGTCCAGACACCAGAGCCCCACGCACAGCACCTGCGGGCACGGCGGACGGGCATGAGGGAGGGAGGGCTGCTGGTCCAGGGCCTGAGGGCGGGGCGGGGGCAGGGGGACCGGGGCAGGGGCCTGTGTGGCCAGTTACCTGGAACACGAAGAAAGGGGCTGTGGCCCTCTCCTTGAAGAGCTCTGAGAAGTCAGGCACCACCATCTCGGCCCTGTGGGAAGTCACAGTCAGGCGGCAGCGGAGTGGGAGCGCCCCACCACACAGGGGAGCAGAACAGAGGGGGGGGTCCTCGTGCCTGCACTGACGGCCCTCAGCTCTCTACTCTGCATGATCGGGGTGCAAGCTCCTGGAGGGCGCCCCCGCCCCCCCATCCCACTGCCCCTGCAGATCTCACGTGTGAGCCCTTCTGGCACCTTGTCACTGGCACAGACGCCAACAGGAACCCCGAGGCCGCAGAAATGGCAGGGCAACCAATACCCTACCTGTCCCGAGTCCCGGGGTGAGGATGGGCGGGCAGAACCTCACCTCCACCCTGGAGCCAATCTTTCTACAAGCCTCCTGAGCAAATGCCCCCATGAGTGTGGAGGCGGGCCAGGGCAGCTCCTGGGCCCTGGCTGCAGGACGGATGACAGAAGTGAGAGAGGAGCCTGGGATCCCAGAGTCCCCCCCAGAGACCGAGTGGTCTGAGGGAGATGCACACTGAAATTGGCAACACCCCGGTGGCAGTCACGCACTCGTGTGTCAACTTCATGATTGGGAGTCTAGCCTGTCACTCTGGAGATAGTCAATGAGGTCCCTGTGTGGGCATAGCTTTCTCCTGAGAATTCTGGGAAGTCTTGTGGTATTTCTCAATTGGAGGAGAGGGATTAGACTGAGTCTCCGAGATATAAACTACCGACTAGACGAGATGACAGCATGCTGATCGATTCTGATTCCTGGAGACTGGAAGGGCCGGAGGAGAAGCCGCATGGGCTTGCCCTGATGGGACCAGACCTCTGGGGCGGAAGAAGCCACAGAGAGACCCCTGCCAGTGCTGAGACGCTTCTATCCCAGCTGCATACACAAGACTCTGCACCCACTGGCCTGTGATTGTCCTGGTGTCATTGCACGTGCTTCGTGAGTTGGAAGGACACATTATAGACTGGTATCGGGCATGTGAGCTAATATCGGACTTATGACCTTAGATTGGACTGGGTTGGGACGCTTTCTCAATGTTCCATTCCTCTTGTATATAAACCTTTCCCTTATACACATATGGGTGTTTATCAATTTGTTTCCCAAGTCTACCCGGACTCATACAACCCCCAAGGCCACCTGAAGAGGAGCTGTGGCAGGAAACCCTGTGTGCTGGGGTGCCGGCACGTTCCCCCTACATGTGTTCTACCCAGAATGCACTGCAACGAGAAGGCCCGAACCGGCTCAGCACTTTCTCCTAAGAGTGCCGACACAGGGGAAGGGGTGGTGGACTCGGTAAGCTCCAGTTACCACTTGGGAAGGAAGCACCACGGGGGCAGGCGGGTGGAGGTTGGGCACACTCCTGGGAAGCCAGTGGGCAGCGGCAGGTCCCGGGGCTGAGACGGTCGACCGAGCCAGGGATCCCGCCTTCAGCTCTCCCAGGCATCCCCCGACGGGGACTGTCTGGGCAGCAGGCTTGGGGGGGCACTCACTCGTTGGTACCGTACTTCTTCTCGGCTGCCCGGATTTCTGCCTCCTCCTGGAAGCCCCTGCTGCCCTGGTAGTAGGCGAAGGTGTGCCCCACGGGAAAGGCCACGGGGAGGAAGCGCTTCTTTTCCTGGTCGTCGTAAGAATACGTGATTTTCTGGAACTCGAAGGACAGCACCTCTCGCCCATCTTCATCCTGTGCGGTAGTGCCAAGAGGCATGTGTGTCGCCTGGGGCTGGCGCCTGGGTCGCCCCGCCCCCTCCCCAGCCCAGCGCCCGGCTCCTGGGGGACCTACCTCATCCCGGTGCAGAGGCACCAGCTCAGTGGAGCCATTGTTGGGGGTGGGCACCACCTTCACAAGCGTTGCCTTGCTGGGGTCATATTCCTGGGGGTGGGGGTGGGGGGGGCAGGACTGTAGTCAGCACATCCCAACTGACAGCCCTGTGGCCTCCTGTTGCCGTTGGCCTCAGTTTACAGATGCCCAGGCTCCCTGGGGTGCTAGGCACCATGTGGGCAGAAATGCTGGCACACGGCAGGCCCCCGGCCCACCGCGCCCTCTGGGGGTGCTTCCCTCCTCGCCAGGGGAGGCCCGCGTGCTCCATCTGCTGGCACATGTGTCTGCATGGCTACTCCCTGCGAAGGTGCCCGGCATCCTCTGCGTGGGAAGTTCCTCTCCCGTGGTCCAGGGCGACCTCCGCATGCCCCACTGGCTCCAGAAGGGGGGTGGGGTTGAGTTGTGTGCTTGCTGCTGCTCCCCCCCCACCCCCACCCGTAGCAGTGACTAGGAGAACAAGCCCTTCCCCTTGGGGCGTCCAAAGGCCAGAGTAACAGGAACCGAAGACAGTCACAGCTACAAGCTCTGGTACAAAGTGCCAGCGCCTCCCAGACATGACCTCAATGTCATCACTGGCACTCGACGGAGGTGCTGGGCTTCTCCTGTTACAGGCAGCGACACGGAAACCCGGGGCGGGGCGGGGGGAGCATCCCCGCATGAGGGGTGGCACCGTCCAGGCTGCCTCTCCTGACCCCACAGTACACCCACCCCCAGCGAGAAGTTAACCATCACACTTGCTAGGCCGACACACACACTCTGTCTCTCACATGGCCACCAAGTTGATGGACATGACCCTGCAGGGCAGGGCAGGGCAGAACAGTGAGTTTTGCAACAATGTCCCATGTTTCTCCCACTGGGCCTTGTCAATCACAATGAAATGCGTGAAAAGCAGCTGCGCCCTCTGGGGTGGATCCCTCTCCCCTCTTGTCCCCTGCTGGGGTCTTCCGAGGGTGAGGCTGGGGTGGGACTTGTGGGAAAGAGTGGGATGGGAGGCGACGCTCAGGAGGGGGAAGCGGAGGGACATTCCACGCAGCCCGCACGAACGCTTGCTGGTCACCAAGCAGCTCCCCCTCCCCTGCGCCCGGGTTGTAAGAGGGAGACACAGGCCCTCAGAGACAGTGCCCCTGGCTGCGAGCCTGCGGGTGTCACCTGAGGCGGTGTCACCTGAGGCAGGACCAGATGGCTGGCAGTGCCCTGATCAGATGTCCGTTGCAAACCCGGACAGCTCAAAGCCATGGCGGAGGGTCTCCCAGAACAGCGCCCAGTGCAGTGACCCACCCCCACCCCGCTCCTGTTCCTCTGACATGTCCATGGCCTGGGCCTGTGCTCCCCGGGCTCTCTCTGTGGGGCGGCCCTGGGGCTCAGCTCCTACCATGGGCACTGGTGCCCACCTCGAATCAGGCTGGGATGCCACCCCGCCCGGCCCGCCTCACACTGACGAAGGAGGTGGAAACACCCAAGAAGGCGGACCGTTTCCAAGTGAATGTGGACGGATAGCACTACGGAGTCGTCCCCAAGCGGCCAGGGGCCGGCTCAGGGCCAAACTCATTCGCAAGCGCGACCTTCGGAAGTCTGAGTGCCCACACCGGAGAAGCCACCTGTGCGCGGGTGCAAAGCGGGTCACAGGCGGGCCAAAGCCTGAGCCAAAGACACAGGACCCCGGGCAGAGGCCCCTGGCCCGCGGACACGCCGGGCCGGCAGGGCGCAGGCGCCGGGGGCCGTGATCCAGGCGGGCCCCGGACCGGGCTGGGGGGCGGGTTCCTGCACGCGCGCTTACCGGGGCGCAGGTGAGCGCGCACTGCGCGTGCACGGACCAGTGTCCCGAGAGGATGGTGAGCGCGTGCGCGAGGCAGATGGTGGCGAGCACGAGCAGCGCGGCCTCGGGGATCTGCGTCCAGCTGCTGCCCCAGTCCCAGCAGCCGGTGGCCGCGGCGCCCAGCCACGCCGGGTAGAGCAGCCACACGAACGGCAGCACCGTGAGGCGCCGCGGCAGCGCCAGCCGCCGGTACGGCCACACGCCAGCCACCAGCTCATCGCCGTCTGCTACGAGCTTCGGCCCGGCAGCAAGGGGCGCGCGCGGGGGCCCGGGCCTGGGCTGCCGGCCGGGCCGGGCGCCGCACGGCACCGCGTTGCCCACCGCCGCCGCCATCTTCCCTAGCGCCGCGCTCGCTTCCGGGCGGAGGCACCGCCCCCCTCCGAGGTTGCACTTCCGGTAACGGGGGGGTGGGGCGGGGGCGCCACCAGGGTGGCCGGGCCTAGGCCGAACGCGAGCCGCCGAGGAGCCGGGCCCGGAAGCGTCCGCTGGACCCCGCCGTGACAGGCGGTGGCACCATGAGAGTCACGGAGCCTCCATGACCCAGAGGGTCTGGGAGAACTAGCGGAAATGAGGGCAGGACGCCAACCTTGACAACCGAGACCGGAAGAGGCGGGCCGATTTTTCTTGACTACGCGGCCACACGGACTTGCCCGCGTCCTGAGGGGCGGGCCTTAGGCGTTCCTTTTCCTGGAGGGGCGGGGCCTGAGCCGTGAGGAGGCGGAGTTAGCGCCCCTCCCCTCCGCCCAGGCTCAGGGGGTGGGGCCGGGAAGGGGCACTATTCTATGAGCAATGTGACGCGAACAGTAAGACGTTGAATGGTTTCAATGGCAGACCTCATTCGAGTTTTCATTTACAGAGCAGCCCGTTTCCTGTCCAACAATTCAAACGCAAGAGGAATTCAAGTGGTTCGTGGGAAAATCCCATTTTTTTTTGTGGGCATCACGGCTCTCTGGCGGTGGGAGTAGGAGGCCCAGCCCCACTGCTGGAATCGAACCTCCGTCCCAGTGGGCCGCAGTCCCGCGCACAACCACTACGCCGCCGGGGCTCAGCCCGGGAAAATCCCATTTTCATTCTCTTTACCCACCTGTTTTTTCAGCCCCTCTGGGGCTGTTTCATGCCTTGGATTGCAGGTCTCACCTTGTGATGTCACTCCTCCCCCTCCTTCCCTGGGCTTCCTCTTCCCATTCACCCTTCTCCGCTGCCCTTCCTGCCTCCTGAACTCTGTTCCGGGACAAATGCTGCCCTTTTGGTCTCAGAGGGTTGACTGTGTGACACGGGCTGCCTCTCTGGTTTCTGTGTGAGGTCTGTGTCTTGTTTGGCTGAAAGTTGAGCCAGAGGGTAAGTGCCAGTCCAGGCTTGACGTACGTAGGACGCACAGCCATAGTCTTGTCAATTCCACTAGTTCCAGTGGGACCAGTAAGAGTCCTTGTTTAATGGTGTTTGTTTGTTTGTTTGTTTTGGTTTGGTTCCACATTTTTTTTTCTCAATGAAGCCCTCTTATTTTGTACAGCAACCAAACATGTTTCATATAAAACCCCCGTAACGCACAAACTGTAATCACAACAGCATTCACGTAGCAGCGAGGAGGTGGGAGGGGAGGTGTTCAGGCTCCCAATGACTTCCAGCTTCCCGTGCCCATCCTGTGGGCACGTGTCTTGACAGGAGGGCAGAGCAAGGCTGCCACAGGTGGGAGGGCCTTAGTGCTGACCTCCCCTCCCCCGCCCCCCATAGCCAGAGCACAGTAGACCCCTCCCCAACATACCAAGTCTTTACCACTAGGCCCAGCTGGGGTGACAGAGAGGAGAGGCACCTGCTAATCGCACCTTTGGGGGGGAGGGAGGCAGCATTTTCCAGGGACTACTGGGTTGAGAAGAGCTTAAATATCCGAGCATTCGTACTAACAAGGATTCTTCACCTGAGGCTCCAGATGTTCAGAAAGGGATGACAGGGCTAGAGTCTGGCGAGGCATTGTCCAGGGAGGGCTGTAGGGAGCAGTTTGGGGTCAGGGACACTCAAGGAGCACCATGGCCTCCAGGTGTGTTTGCGGTGCAGGTGGAAGGGAGGGAGAAAGAGCCAGAAAGAACTGAGGACCTACTTCTTACAGGCCTGTGGAGATGTGAGACGCACCTCCTGGGCCAGGGCTGGGCGAGCGGGGCCTGTCCTTTGCATGGGGCCCACAAAGGGTTCTGACTGGTTCAATGCAGGTGACAGCCCCACAGCCCCCCACCCAGATGGCCCACGTGCTCGCTCTGGATGTGCCAGGCGGAGACTGGTGTCTGGGTTAGCAGAGCGCCCACAGGGCTCGCACTCCCTGTTAGAGGCAGTCCATGGAGTTCTCGGGGAGGAGGCCGGGGATGCAGCCCGGGAGGCCCAGGCCCTTGAGAGGTGTGCAGCTGAAGGGGAGGCCCACACTCAGGGAGAGGTCCTGGTTGTCCATCGCGCCCAGCTGATCTGCACGGCTGTCCCAGTTGATGTGGAAGCGTGTCACTCGAGGGTTGGAGGCCAAGATGTTGCGCTGGAGCTGGGGTCGGAAGAGGATGCTTTTTCCAGGGCCCCTGCGCCTCCACCAGCCCAGGAGCCGGCCCTGCTCCTCTCCCTGACCATGCTCAGGATGCCTAGGGCCAGGGTCGCGCCTCCACTTGGGACAACCACTTTCCGCTGTTGACAGTGTGTGGCAATGACCCTCTTTCCTGGCCAGGCCCTGGGACGCTGAAGACTTAAGCGGTGCCCGTGGCTCTGTCCTAATGACACCCCCCCACCTCCCACCCCAGGGGCTTCCTGGATGCTGCAGAGGTAGACAGGCCTACCTGTGAGAAGTCTGGCTTCTGGGGTGGATTCTCGCGCAGCTCAGGCCTGGGGTCCTCGTTGTTCACGTCGCGGCCCACTCGGATGAACAACGGAAGGTGGAGCACCACGGTCACACCCACTGCGTCCGTCTCCGGAATGAGGGACGGGCTGGGGGCATCAGCCTGAAGAAGAGACATGTGCCTTCCTGAGGGGACAGGGCCCACCAGCCCCGAGTCTGGGACTTGATCGAACGCCTCACTCTCGGCAGAGCCCGTGTAAACCATCCCCCACTCCAGGCCTCACTGCATTTGAAGCTGATCTCGAACCGGCAGGGGCTGTGGAAAGGGCTCGGATTCGCCAGCGCCCCACGTTCAACACCGACACCGTGGGCGTTGCCCGCCTGGCCGGGGCTGGTACCAGGCCCGAGGCGGGTCAAGCACGATTCTGCTTCCGGCAGGGCTGGGTACAGCATTACACCTTATTCCACATTTTTTTTTTTTAGCTCTCACTGGCCTCTGGTGGTAGGAGTAGGAGGCCCAGCCTTTGCTCCTGTGGAGCTGGAATTGAACCTCCAACCCAGTGGG
>PVJH01043654.1:0-13479 GCA_004026705.1 Nesogale talazaci | reverse complement strand
CAACAATATTTGCAATATAAATTGGATTGCTTTTTTTAGATTTCCCTGTAGCTGGTCTAAGAGTCACTGCACTCTGGTTCTTTAAATCAGCTTTTGTCTACCTATCTGCTTCACATCTTTCAAAAATAATTTAAAAACTTCCTTTTATTGGGAGCTCTTACAGATATCATAACACTCCATAATTCAATCACATCAAGCAATATTGTACAGTTTTTACCACATTTTCTTTCTTCTTGTACTTGGCTCTCCTCCTACCCCCATCCTAATCCAGGAACCTCCCCCCCCCCCCATCTTACACCAATCAGTATATCCATTCACATACAATTCTGCTGTTCAATTCCATCGAGTGAGGTTATACAGTCATCAGTGGGATCAGCTCCCTATCCCCTCCCCCCCTTCCCATACCCCCGGGAGCAGTTACTCTTGTTACTGTTTCTGAAGAGTGACCTATTTTTTGCTTCCCATGTATGGCACAATCTTAAACGAACATACTCAAATCTAATGTGATTAGTGAAGTGAAACAAATAAAAACCATAAAACAAGGGGAGGAAATATTAAAGAACTAGTGGATTGTGACGTGGTTCACCAGTACTTTATTGATTTGTACACATCTCTCACATTTGTATTGTTTACTCTTCTGCTCCTCACTCATCATCACCCCATTGTGAATTTTTACTATTGCTGTTTTTTTTGAGTGCCTGGTGGAGATGAGTGTGTTTTAGCCTGCGTGCCACTTTTACCAAGACCTCAGATCATAGTTCTTCCAGCACTGTGTTCTAGAATGTGCCATGTAAATTCCCGACAGGATTCCCGTCAATTTGGCAGTTGAACCTATTAACTCACTTACTTGTGTGAAAACTCTGTGTACAGGACTATTGTTTGGTTTTGCTTAGTTTCCAGTGCTACATAGGATCCTCCAAGATAATTATTGACTTAATGATTGCTGTTTTTCTGGGAGACTATTTCCTATAAGATTAGGTTATATATAACCCCTCATGGAGTATTGGTATTTGTGTTGCTGAATAAATTTTAGATTTGAGGAACCATTTTCTCGTGGGTGTGACTAAAATGATTATTAACCATATATGTAAAATCTGTCTTTCTGACCAAACTGCATAAAAGTATCATCGTTTTCCCTTCCTTGTCTTATTCTGATTTTTCCTCTAAGTACTGATTAACCTTGACATACATGTATTTCACTATTGTGCGCTTTATTCCCTAGAATGGCCTTTTAAGGTAATGACTTGGATATTTCTGCTCACTGTTGGTTTCCAAGCAACCAGAGTAGTGCCTGTGTAGCACATAGTAAGTTTTCACTAATGCAGTGCTTGGTGGTAGTGGTTTGTTGGATCACATTTGAGTCTCTCTCGCTATATATGATTATTTAGTTTGAGCATATGAAGTTTTTGTACATATTAATAACCTCCACTATGTATTCGAAATAAAGTTTGCCTTCTAGAAGTCTGGGTTATGGATAATAAAGGGTGTGTTGATTCTGAACTCTGGTCTGAGGAGGGATCTGGAAACTGGTTCAGTTGTTTGATAACCACTTGAACAACTGCATTTGTGTTGAGTAGTGTTCAGCTGCCCCCAGGCAGCTGTTCAGAAGAACCATGGGGCATTCAAAAACATGAGCAGAGCTCAAACAGCTGGGTCTAATTGGCCTGCCTCTCCATGTGGAGAAGGGTGTGTTTTGAGGGATTTAAGAATCCTTGGTTTGCCGATATGGCACATTATGATTTGAAACAACAATTTTGTATAGAGTGATTTCTGTAACATTCTCTGATTATAGCTGAAAACAAAATGACTCTTTCTATCCCCTGTAATTCATTTTTCAAAAGTATAGTCCTCAAGTGAAATGTTCGTGATGGGTACTGAGTTAAAAAAGTTTGAAGCATAGGACAGTGTCATTTGCTCAGAGTTCTTTGTTTTCCTTTAATCTTTTTTGGCAGGAGTCTCATTTTCAACTGGGACGTCACCATTCTGTGCATCAGAACAATCTTCAATCCACGTAGCTTTGACAACTCTTTCAGCCTTGTTTTTATTTATTTTGGGGGGGGGGCATCACTGCCCTCTGGTGGTCGTGGGAGCTACCCAGCGCTGCTCTTGAGAGCCGCCACTGGATTTGAATTGCCAAGCCCGCAGTCCTGCATTCAACCAGTTAATGCCTCCGGGGCTCAGCCCGACAACTCTTAATAGAAAAGAAGTTATGGCTATTCTGAAAGAGCTAATCAGAAACGCTCAGATGTGATTTAAGCAATTAGAGTGTTGGCTGTTGCAACTGCTGTTTGCTGCAAGTTGATTTGACTCATTGTGACCCCCCTGTGAAAATAGAACTGCCTCATAGGATTTTCTCGGATGAAATCTTTATGAGAGCAGACTAGACTATCAGATCTTTTGCTGGAACGTTGTGGTGGTCATGTACTTGATGTCAATATCATGATTGGAAGTCTAGAGGTAGAGTCTAGTCTGTCAGTCTGGAGATAGCCAATGAGACCTCTGTGGGCATGACTTTCTCTGAGAATTCTGGGAATTCTCACGGTATTTCCCTCGTGGAGATGAGACACCATCTCCATAGTTGTTGGGAGTCGCTCAATTGACAAAACAAGATGACAGTGTCAAGGAACTGGAAGAGCTGGAGGAGAAGCCACACGGCCTTACCCTGATGGAACCAGACCTCTGAAACCAAAAAAGCCACAGAGAGACGAGACCCCTTCCAGCGCTGAGATGTTTCTATCACCAATGGATACTGCTGATGGACCCTGAGTCGTGGAAACGAGGAACCATGAGGGGGCCCCTGCCAGTGCTGGGATTCTGCACCCACTGGCCTGTGATACTTTGTGAGTCGGAAGGAGACTTTATAGACTGGTATTGGACATAGGGGCTAATATCAGACTTAGGACTTTGAACTGGACTGGGTTGGGATGCATTCTGAATGTTTCTCGCTCTTGTATATAAACCTTTCCCTTATATCCATGTGCATGTTTATGAAATTGTTCTCTAGTCTACCCAGACTAACACAAATGTTTTCTCAATATTCAGTTGCTCTTGTATATATAAAGCTTCCTTATACAGGCGAGTGTTTTTATGAATTGTTTCTGTAGTCACCCCAGACTAACACCGAAACCCACTGTGGCAGTTCTCCTCTGCCCTATGGGGTTGGCTAAGAGTCAAAATGGACTTGGTGGCAGTGGGTTTGGTTTTTGGTTTGGTACGTGCCTTAAATACAATTGTTTAAGACACAGTTCCAAACCAAAAACCAAACTCAATTAAGATCAGCTAACAACCATTACAGAGGCACTTCGATAGGAAACTGCCAGAAGTTTAGGCTGAATTCAGAAAGGATATAAAACAGGGGATATCATTGCTGACATCAGCTGGATCTTGGGTCAAAGCAGAGAATACCAGAAAACTGTTTACTTGTGTTTCAATGACTCTGCAAACAAAGACTGTGGACCATAATAAACTGGATAACCTTGAGAAGAATGGAAATTCTGAAATAATTCGATATGCTCAATCGGAACTTGTACATGGATCAGGAGGCAGTTATGGGAGCAAAACAAGGAAATATTACTACATGGTTACAATCAAGAAAAGTTTGCATGAGGGTTGTACCTTTCACTATATTTGTTCAATCTAGCTACTGAGCAAATCATTGAGAGAAGTTGAGTTATATGAAGAAGAGTACACATCAAGATTGCAGGAAGGCTTATTAACTTGTAATATCCAGATGACAACCTTGCTAGTTGAAAGTGAGGAGGGCGTGAAGTGCTTGCTGATGAAGATCAAGGATTGTAGCATTCAGTATGTAAGAAACTCAATGTAAGGAAGACCAAAGTCTTCACAACTGGTGGCTTGATAAATTTAGCAAAGGTTGAAATTGTCAAGGAATCAAATGATGTATTGCATTAGGTAAATCTGCACAAGGCCATTAGAGTATTGAAGAACAAGGAAGATTCTTTGAAGCTCAGGTATACCTGGCCCAAGCCATGGTATTCTGTATTGCCTCACATACATGACAAAGTTGGACATTGAATAAGAAAGACCATAGAAGAACGATGAATTTGACTCATAGTGCTGGAAAAGAATATTCAAGTTACTGAGGACTTCTAAAAGAACAAACGACTCTGTATTGGAAGAAGTAAGGCAGGAGTGCTCCAAAGGATAACAAGACTTCATTTTACATACTTTGGACATGTTGTCAGGAAAGACCAGTTTCTGGAAAAGGATATCATGGTAATATGCAGGTGGTGGTGAAAAAGAGGAAGACCCTGGAGGATATGGAGTGATCCAGTGGCTGCATCAGTTGTAAGGCTGGAGCCAAGACTGTGCAGTGTTTTGTTCTGCTGTGCGTCAGAGTCAACTCTATAGCACCTAACAGCAACAGTTGTGTCTTAGTTTATGTATTAAGTACATTGGTTTTTATTTCATATACTGCTTTATTCTCCATGCAAGTAGTCGATCTGACTGCATGCATTTCAGTTATGTACTGTATATTTACTAACTAATTTTCAAGTTAGTACTACTGTGTACTTTCCAGGTGCTGAAAAGTGTTCTTTGTATTTAGATGTTCTATGTATGTGAGGCTATGACAGTATTTAAAATGAGCTGTACAGTTAGAATAGGTACTTACTAAGAGTATATCATAAGAGCTCAATTGAATCATTGTTTTCCATCAACTCTGCAGTTGATTTCATTTTCTATTTCTACTTATTAAATAAGTGAAACTAGTCCGGAGTGGTGTACCTCTCCTTGTTGAACACGAAGTCATTCAACCAGAAAAGGGTAGTTCAGAAACAAAGCAAACCCCATACACCAGGTAGCAGAGTCTAGGCATTCTCTTTGAAGTCCAGGTAGAAACAATGAGCCTACATAAAACAAATCCAAGCCAATAGTAAGGTTGAAAAACCAAGATGGTCTTGTAAAGACTTAGAGCCTCAGAAACCTTATATAGGGTCGCTATGAATCAGAATCAACGTGGTAGGTTTAGTTAGTAGGCTACAAAAATACGTAGGGGTTGTTGATGGAGCCGATAGGAGAATAACCCATCATGGGCCTTATCCTTGGATTTCTTAGTCTCTTGAGGTAGCTGAGCACATCCATAAACATGACTTTGTATAATCTGTAATAAAAGTATGTGCACAACCTACATGCGTATTCAACTTTTACTCTTTATTAGCTGCTTTACAGAGGATTTACTTTTTCTTTGTTAATTTTATGAAGAGAAATAAGTGAACTCAGAATATTTTGTGTGGGGACCTAAGATCATGGACAGCTGTAACCTCCCAGGACAGGCAATCTCCAGGAGCCCTTTTCCCATTATTTTACTTAAGGGTGGTAGTTTGTTAATGTGAGGATTAAGGGGGAAGGGGCAGAGTCTAGTCTGTCAGTGGAATTAGATCATAGCCATTGTGGCCTCTGTGGGGGACATGGCTTTCTCCTGAGAATTCTGGGAAATCTAGATTTTCTTTCTTGGAGATGGGAGATAATCTCTCTCTGCCGATTCCCTGGGAGACATTGCAGCTGATACACATATATGCTAGTGCCCCGAACTGGAGAAACCACATAGACATACCTTGATGAACCAGATCTCTGAAACCATGTAGAGACCCCTGTCAGCACTGAGATGTTTATAAAGCCATTGGACCCAAAGACTTTCTACCCACTGGCCTGTGATTGTTCTGCATGTGTTTTGTGAGTCTGAAGTGGACTTTAAATCAGTATCAGATATATGGGCTAATAGGATTTATGGACTTGACTGGGACGTTTTCTCCATATTGTTCTTGTATATAGACCTCTTATACATATATGAGTTTTTATGACTTTGTTTCTCTAGTCTACCCAGACTAACACATTAAGCATCTGCAAAATAAGCCTCTTTGCCATTCAGAGAGCTACCCAGTTAAAAATGATGACGGGTTAGTGTCTCACCTCAAACAGTGGGCATATACCAGGGATTCAGAAAAAAGGAAGGGGAAATATATATCTTCTTCAGTAGTACATAGTAGTTACACAAAGGATGTTTGTTATATTAATTGCTACGATCTCAAATTTTGGACCTACACTAGCCATCGTCCTGACTGCTTCCTGTCTCCAAGCTGCCTGGAGTACTTTTATATAAGTGCATATGTAAATGTTAATGTACTTTTGTTAGAACCATGAAATGTACCTATACTCAAAATCTTTAGTGAGAGAGGGCTGTAAACTATTTGTACTAGTGGCTGGTATGAGGAAATTTCAAAAAGTTTAATTTTCCGTGAACTTTTTGACCACCACTACCCCTCCCCCCGCCATGGTAGTTACATAATTTCATGTTAACTTAGTAAATAGAATGTAGGGGTGAAGTCAATCAGGTCACTCCTTGTCAGCGTGGCCTTCTTTTGAGGATTCTGGGAACTTCCTGTCTGTTGATTCTCCCATCTGAGGAGGTAGGCCACTCTGCTTCACCTTCCCATTGAAAAGCCACATGGAGCTTCGCTGATGGAGATGCTCCCATTGCCTCTGGACTCACAGGACTTTCCACTCGCCAGCCTGTGATTTTGCATTTGTGCATGTGCTGCGTGAATCTGAAGAGGAATTCTTGGGCTAGTATCGTACTTAGGAACTTGATCTGGACTGGGCTGGGGTGTTTTACTGATGCATAATTATTTCTTGGTACAAAGTTTTCTTTTACACTTATGAGTGTATCTGGATTTGTTTCTCTTAACTCAGACTAACCCCCCTCCTCCCTTATACTTTATTCTGCCTCAGTGAACAGTACAGTGCAGTGGTTATCAGCTTATCAACCTCTGGGTCATGACCCCTTTGGGAGGGTCGCCCAATTCATAACAATAGCAAAACTACAGTTAGGAAGTAGCAGCAAAAATAATTCTATGTGGGGGGGTCACCACAACAGGAGGAACTGTATTAAAGGGTAGCAGCATTAGGAAGGCTGGGAACCACTAGTATAGTGACTACTGCCCTTTTAATAAAAAGTTGCACAATTTGAGGTAGGTCTCACAATAGATGTGGTCACATAAATATCTTCTGATGGATTGTTACTCTATATTCAGCCATTTCAGGATGTAACAATATGATCAAGAACAAAGGTATTTGATGGAAAAAGTCCTAGGTCCACTGAAGGCATTAGTGAAAAGCAAGATTCCAGGAATTGTTGGAATACCAATTGAAATGGTAAAGCTAATGCATGCAGTGCAGAAAGAGGCCTCACTTGTTTATGCCACGAAGTCTGAAAGACAGATTTATGGCCCACCTACTGAAAGAGATTCATATTGGTGCCCATTTCAAAGAAAGATTCCACCAAGTTATGGAACTTGTTCAACAGCATCATTAATGTCATGTATGTAAAGTTTTACAGAAATAGATTATAAAACACCTGTAGAAGTACATAGACAGGGAACTACCAGAAATTCAAGCCAGATTCAAAAGAGGATATGAGACTGTTGGAAAAGGCCTTTTTAAAGTGTCAAGAAGAAAAGATGTTGCATCGATGGTATTTTTAGTGGGCTCAGATGCAGGAAGGAACGAGAAAAGGTTAAAAAAGATGAAAGAACAAGTGATACCTTTGTAAGTTCATGGTATTGGTAAAGAATATTGAGTATACCATAGAGTGAACCGACGTCTTAGAACAAGTACAACCTGAATGGTCCTTGGAAGCAAGGATAGAGAGATTTTTGTCTTATATACTAGAGACTTCGTATCAGGAGGGATCGTCATTAGAAAAAGACGTGCTTGGCAAAGTAGACGGGGAAAAAAGGAAGACCCTGACTGAGGTAGACTGAAGCGGTGACTGCAGCAGTCTATGCGCTCAACACCAGGTGTGAAGATGACCACGAGGCAGTGCTTCGGTTCCTACGAGACAGCGCCAGCTCGCGGGCACCACACAGTGACTCCCAGGGTCTATGAAGGCGGAGCACTTCATCTCTGCGTCACCAGGGATACTTCCAAAAATGATATAAAATACTGGCGTCTACACGAGCATATATTCGGATCCTCGGTAGCTCCCAGGTGTAGACACCATCACCTGTATGAATCAGACGTCTTGCTATCCATCACATAATTGTTTGAGTTTTCAGTTTTTTAGTTTTGTTTAAATAGGCGATCTTCTAGCCCCAAACCTAGTGTTCAGTTCAAGTCTGCCACCATGTGGTTTTAAAAATTATCACACTAAGAGAAAAGCGATTGTGATAGAGTTGCTTTTAATATGAAGATATTATTGTGCCAGTTTCTCGGCATAGGCTTCAGACACCGCTTGAGTGTGTGGAAACATTTCTGTTGGCGTCCCGTCATCCTGGAGCTTTATTTTTTTGCTAGTGCCTTAAGTGCTGCTTGCACCTCTTTCAATATGGTTGTTTTTGACAATGTGCTACCTTTTAACTGACTTTTTGGTAACTTACTCTGTGTCTTCCATCTCCTTTGGATGTTTCTTCTACCATTCAGTAATTTGTCCATTTCACACACTGGAAGGCAGTGAGCTATGCAAAATACTAAGTGATGCGCGAAGCATCCAAAGGAGATGGAAGTAGTACACGTGCAATCCTTCAGTACTGCAACCCTCGGCTTAATTTTTTCTTAGGTTTTTTCAGCATCTTTCTTCCTTCCTTTCATTCATTCATTCATTCCAGGTCAATACATACAGTACTTTATCTGAATTGCCCTTTGAAATTTTCTGTTCAACTCATTTACTTCATCATTTCTTCCATGTGCTTAACCCTACATTCAAGAGCAAGTTTCAGAGTGCCTTCTGACAAACTTTGACCTGACATACTTTTTCATAACCTTTCCCTTCATAAATGATGTCATCATTCAGGTGAGATGGCCTCACACTAGTACTTTAACCTTCATGGACTTACTTTCATCTTCTTCAACTTCAACCTGAACATAACATACACGAGAAATTGATGATCTGCTCCACAGTTGGTCTTGGCCTTGTTTTGTCTCCTGATAGTGAGTTCTCCAGGCCTCTTTTGCCACAGGTAGAGCCAGCTTGGTGTCTGTGCTTTCCACTTGTCCAGGTCCCTGGGTATAGTTTCCACTTGAGTTGTTAAAATTCTCTCATGTGATTTTCAGCTTCGTTTTCTATCCCAAGGCCTTATTTTTCAAACTGAAGAAGTGGGTAGAACTTTACAATTTATTTCATCACTGGCTTTAGAAGTTGGTGCGTAAATTTGAATAATAGTTGGAGTAAGTAGACTTTCTTATAGAATATATTGTTTTTAACTGCTCACAGCATCGTATTTGAAGGTGGATCATGAGATGTTCTTTTTGACTGTGAATGACACCATTTTTCTTGAGAATGTTACTCCTTGCATCGTAAATTATATGATTATCTGATTCAGAATGGTCAATATCAGTCTATTTAAGCTCAGCAATGCATGCCCTTTCAATCTTTATGCATTCTATTTCAGATTTGATGATTTCTAACTTCCTTGCTTGCATGCTTCACACATTATATGTTCCAATTATGAACAGGTGTTTGCAGCTGTTCTTGTTTTGAGGCAAATGAGGTCCTGAAAACTGTGCGCCTTCCAGGTCATTTAAGTCAAAGAGGCAGCTAGCTCTTCAGTCATGTTTTGAGTGCCTTCACACTGGAGGGGCTCCTTTTCCAGCACTCCTGAGAGAGGAGCTTTGGTGGTATATTGGTTACATGTTGAGCTGCAATTCTGGTCAGCAATTCAAAACCACCAAGCGCTCTACTAAACAGATCAGTCTAGGAAAACCCACAGGGGCTTGCAATGAATTTACATCAACTGGATTGCAGTGGAGTTTTGGTTTATGTTTCATAGTGTTATGCCGCTGTTCATAAGATTTTTTTGGTGACATTTCTGTAGAAGTGGACAGTGCATTCCTTTTTCATAGTCTGTTCTTAATCTGGAAGCTTTGCTGAAACATGTTTACCTTGGGTGACCCTGCTGACATTTGAAATACTAGTGACATAGCTTCCAGCAGCACAGCAACACACAAGCCACCACAGTACAGCAAGCTGAAAGACGAGTGATAGTGCAAAATATTAGAGGGGTTTTATTTGGCCCTAAGAAGTAATTTCTTACCAGTCATGTAAAATGGAGTTTGAGACTTCGTTTACGGAAGTTTATCTAAGATACATCATTAAGTTGTAAAATTACTTTAAAAATAACTTTATTCCTGTTTACATAGCGTCTGTCTACATCTTGATTTATAAAATGCATTGTATTTAAAAATCATAAGTTATCATTTTCCTTAACATTTTCTCAGAGGAACATGTGAATCATTTTCATAGAACTAGACGGACAAGTGTCCACAGCCAGAAACAACGGTTATGTCACAGTGTTGTGACTGCACCCCTGGCCTCCTTTAATGCTGTAAGGGGAGGAAAAAGTAGGCTTTAGCCCACGTCTAATGCTTGCAGTGCAGTGACCAGGCATACTTCAATTTGCAATCTTTTTGCTAATTCTGACACTAGCTATCCTTTCCAGTCGTTCTCAAATCATTTGTTGCAATGGCAATAGAGAACTGTAGACAGTACTTAAAATTACTTAGGGTTCATTAGGATTTAGGATATAGTTCTTGGGTCAAGATAGCTTCCTGACCATGTCAACAGGCACCCCTTGCCCTCTAGTGCCAGCTCAGACTCTGCCCTGTTCAATTGAACGCTAAAAAGACGTTTAACTATACTACTAAGTGTTCAGATGCACCCCACTCTGCCAGTAAGCGTTGGCTGGATGGTGCTCAGTTCTCTATTACCTGCCTTGTTAGCAAACCTAGCTCCTACTGTTTCTGTTTTCTCTCTGTCTCTCTCACACATATACCAACACACACTCATTTGGTGGGACTTAACTAGATGATGAGAAAGGCCAAATAAATGCCATCCATCATATCCAGATCCTGTTGGGGTTCTTTGACCCACAGACAATAGTAAACCTGTGATATCAGAAGAGAAAGTTGCTTTCCACTTAAAGATTTAACTTGAGTAGGTTATAAAAGCCTTTATTTGAACTGTATCTCATTTTACTTAAACCTTAACCAGGGAGAGAGAAAGCCTGAAATCAAAAGTATAATTTGCCATCTTGTGCTTTTCTAATTAATGTATTACAGTTATGCAAAGAAAGAATCTGATCTTAGTGGAGCACAGCTCAAGCTTCGAGAATATGAGGCAGCCCTGAATTCTAAAGATGCAGCCCTGGCTACTGCCCTTGGTGACAAACAGAGTTTAGAGGGAGACTTGGAAGATCTGAAGGAGCAGATTGCCCAGGTAAGGCAAACCTCAGCTCTCGAGCTGTATATGCAAGGTCATTGTCTCATCTGTCTTTAGTCGTGCTTTTTGTTTGTAGGTTGCTTGTTTGTTTTTGTGGCTTACCCTTAAAAAAGAGGGATTTTGAGGGAGCTGACATGGGCAGTTTGTCACTTTTAAAATTGTACATGTGTTTAATAATTGCTACACTGTCACCTTTTAATCATATCTAGACTATACAGCTCTTTTTGCCCCCCCTCTGTCTCTTGGTGTCAAAACCTAGTTCATTATTTCAACAAAACATGAGGTGGGGAAACAAGATACTATAATGCTGCCTACGCATGCGGGGACAGAAGTGGCTAGCCAGAATCTCTGGTTTTCATTTTGACATGTGACTCCTAGGTATCTGCTTCACTCACTGCTGCTGCCTGTTAACCAAATTTGCATTATTTAATGTGGTACTGTGTGTTCAACCAGTAATTCCATGCTCACAGAACTCTAATAAAGGTTAAAGGGAGGCACGTTAACATTGATAAATGTATACAAATAGTAATAGTTAACTTGTTTAATTCTTTGTTGCCTTCAATTCACTATCAAATGATTGCTGTGCAATTTTTCATCTACTTTTCATGTTTATAGTTGGAAGCCTCCTTAGCAGCTGCCAAAAAACAGTTAGCCGATGAAACATTACTTAAAGTTGATTTGGAGAATCGCTGTCAGAGCCTCACTGAAGACTTGGAGTTCCGTAAAAGCATGTATGAAGAGGTAACTATGTAGTACATTTTTAAGGAATGGAGGGGACCTGTAAGAATTTATCACCATCTGTGTAAAAATATTTTTTAACTGGCATAGTAAAAGGTCGTGAGATTTGGAGGTGGTATATTTTGTAAGCACAACTGCTAACGGTTGCACCCAAGAAATCACACTCCGATGGTAAAAACCTCCTCTACTTTTGCTTGGCCATAGCAGTGAATTATAGCAATGTGGTTAGACATTTGTATTAGTTGTCTATTGTAGCTCCCAAAATTACTCCAAAATTAGCAGCATCAAACAAACCTGCTGTCTGACACAGTTTCTGAAAGCCAGGCATCGGAGAGCAGCTGCACTGTGGAGTGCTGAGCTTTAGTCTTTCAGGAGGCTGCAGTCAAGCTTTCAACGGGGGCTGCAGAGACTGCTTGCAGGGTGACATGCACATGGCTGTTAGCCTGAGACTTTGGTTCTTGCCCACACGAGCTTCTCTCCTATGCTGCTCATAATTTGGCTTCCTCCATGAGAGAAGGAAGAGCCAAGAGTGAAAGGCCCAAGACAGAAACTACAGTGTCTTCTGATGTCAGCACTTATGAACCATCCTGACACACTGGAGGCACGAGAATTACATGACCTGGAAACACCAACCAAGCCTGTCACCAATGAGTCAGTCCTGACCAGAGGGGAAAGTTGATTTAGCCTGTAGGGCTTCTAATGCTGCTAAATTTTAAAGAGGCTGATTGCCACCTCTTTATCCTCAAGCACTCTGCTGGTGCTTTAAGGCCCACATCTTTTAGCTAACAGATCTGACCACCTTACCACTGCACCTTCAGGAGGCAGTAATCACTGGGGCTGACCTGGAGGCTGGACACCTGTAGGTTTTTGAGGGAACTTCAGGGCGTGCTTGGAAACATTGAATTAAGAATGATGCAATTTCCTCCAACAATTTCTGGAAGCTCGCTTTTGTATAAGTTTGTAAAATAATCATGTACACGCCTTAACTATTATTCTTGTCAAGCCTTTGTGATGGATACTTGGATGGGACAACCTTGTGATAAAATTATTTACTTTTATTACTTACCGGGTAAGTGCTAAAATTTAGAAATAGTTGGAGTCCTTCTAAAATTGGAAAGGTTTAGAGTTAACCTGGGTTGGAGAAAACATGGTTAATGTTTTTAGAAGTGGTACAGTTTTTATGCCATTGCAATATTAAAGCAAAATAGATTTTCACAGAAGTGCACTGGTCAAACCTTAGAGTTGCATTTAAAAACAAGATATGCGAACTGGTAATTTTTCTTCAGTGGGTGGTGAAGATCAACATGAAGTATTTTGCAGGGAAGCTCTTTGTAGACTGTGCTGCTATCACTTAGCAAAACAGTTTTGTTTATAAAGTCAAATATTTTCGTATGAGTGGACTTTTAAAAGCCCCGGTGGCAGTTCAAATCCTGCAGCAGCTCTCAGGAGTAGCACTGGGTAAGTGCCCATGACCACCAGAGGCAGTGATTTCCGCCCCCTCCCCCCGA
>PVJH01043653.1:0-13482 GCA_004026705.1 Nesogale talazaci | reverse complement strand
AACTTCCCCCATGGGCTTCTGAGACAGTGACTTTTTTTTTTTTTAAGGCATCACTGCCCTGGTGATGGGAGTAGGAGGCCCAGCCTTTGCTCCTATGAGCAGGAATCGAACCACCATCCCAGTGGGCCGCAGTCCCGGGCACAACCACTACGCCACCGGGGCTCAGCCCTGGCAGTGACTTTTTTTATGGGAGTAGAAAGTCCCCTTTTTCTCTCAAGGAGCAGTTCAAACTCCTGGCCTTGTGGTTAGCAACCCACCATGTAGCCACCACACCTTCAGGGCCCCCAGAATGAGATGTTGTTAGCTTCATTTGAAAAGTGACCAGGCCCACCTGGAGGTCATGCAGGTAGTGCCTGGGCCAGATTGAAGTTTAGATGGTTGCTGGCTTCAGGACCAGCAAGATGTTTGCCTGAAGTCCACTTGCCCCCTCAGAAGTCAAGGCCTCGGGTTGCCCCGACCACATTCAGAGTCCAGGAATGTATGATTTGGCTGTGACTGATGCTGGGGCTGCTCTGCTCTCCTGAGCTGCACGCTTCCTCAGCACCCCCTAGCAAGCCTGGGCACCAACGCCAGTAACACATGGGCTTCCTCATCCAGTGGTACGTCTACAGACATGAATCATTAATATTAAAGTCCCTGTCTCAGACCCCCTCAGCACATTTCCAGGGTCCAATTCCTTCTGTGACTAGTGGCTACAATACCGGACAGTGCAGATAAAATGTTTCCACCCTCAGAGAAAGCTCTGTTCTGCAGGGGGAAACTGAACTTTCTCTTACAAAGGAGGCCTTGATAGAGAAATGTTACCAGCTGTGGGGAATCCAGGGTAGACGTGACCTGTTTGATCCATCTTCCAGAAAATCCTTGCCACCAATCTATTTCTGGCTCTGATTCCATCGGATTGAACAGGCGATGGTGTCTCGAAGTGCCTTCAAGTCTGTGCAACTCGCAGAGACCCCGTGCAACAGAAGGAAGCCCCCCAGCCCCGTGGCCCCTCCTCACCCTCCTAATGGCTGAGTCCATTGTGGAGCCCCTGGGTCTCTCCATCCTGTAGAGGATCATTGGTCCTCTTTTCCGCTGCCCCAATACTTTAAAGAACATGAAGCCTTTGACCAGAGACTGGTCTCTCCGGGCAGCATGTCCAAAGTACATGAGACAAATCTCAGTCTCCTGGCCACTAAGGAGCATCTGACTGTGCTTCTTCCAGGACTGATTGTGGCTTCTCTTGGCAATCCAGGGTTCTTTTTTTTTTTTTTTTTAATTTAGGCATCACTGCCCTCAGGTGGTGGGAGTAGGAGGCCCAGCCTTTCCTCCTGTGAGCTGGAATTGAACCTCCATCCCAGTGGGCCGCAGTCCCATGAACAACCACTACGCCACCGGGGCTCAGCCAATCCAGGGTTCTTTCAATATTTTTTGCCAGCGCCTTAATCCACATGCTTTGATTCATCTTTGTTCTTACTTATTCACTGTCGAACTTTCCCATGCATGTGAGGCAGTTGAAAATACCGTGGCTTGAGTCAGGGGCACCTTCGTCCTGTTAGCACTTTGTGGTAGGTAAGGTTTATTGGACCAACCTGCAGATAAGCACATGTGGGGTTAACTGAAGCTAGGTGTGTAGGGAAACAAATTCACAGAAACTCATATGTATAAGACAGAGTTTTATATAAAGAGTAAGTGTACATTAAGAAAGCATCCCAACCCAGTCCAGTCCAAGCCCATAAGTCCAATATTAGCCCATCTGTCTGACACCAATCCACAAAGTCGTCCTTCATTTCACAAATCACGTGCAATGAAGCCGACTGCGGGAGGAAAGCTGAATCAGTGTGCGTGTCAGGATGTCGGTGCTGGCAGAAGTCTCCACGTGGCTGCCCCAGCACCCAGGGCTGCATGGGGTAGGTCCATGTGGCTTCTCTTCAGGGATGTCTTGCAGGAAGTGAATCTTGCCAGCTGAAGCAGGGAACTGGCTAAGACATCTTCACCCTGGTCCGACCATCAAAGAGCAAGAAACCGGAGAATTAGAAAGGCAAGGCTCACTAAGTCATTTCTCTCTCCTCCCTTCAATGGATCCCACCTGTTTATTCGTCCGGTTTACACAATAAACCTTAACTACCTCACTCAGTGAGCCTTGCCTTTCTGGTTTTCTGGGGACCATTATGTTGCCATGACAATTCCACAATACACTGAAAGGGAATTACCAGGACTGTGGGCCTGGTTCTGAAGAGGACATGGAACAAGGACATCGTGGCTGACATCAGATGGTTCTTGGCTGAAAGCAGAGAATACTAGAAAGGTGTTGACTTGTGTGTTATTGACTATGCCAAAGCATTCAACGGCGTGGAGCATAACAAACTATACATAACTTCGTGAAAACATGGAAATTTCAGAACACATGTGCTCATGTGGAACTTGGATCGAGAGACAGCTGTGCAAACAGAACCAGGGTTTAAAATCAGGAATCTTGAGGGCTGAGCCCGGTGGCATAAGTGGCTGAGTGCAGGACTGCAGCCCTGCAGTCCTGTGGGCTTGGCGGTTCAAATCCAGTGGCGGCTCTCAGGAGCAGCACTGGGTAGCGCCCATGACCACCAGAGGCAGTGATGCCCACAAAAAAAAAAATCAGGAATCTTGTGTGCCTGGTTGTATCCTCTCACCATACTTATTCAATCTGTGTGCTGAGCAAATAATCAGAGAAGCTGGCTTAGATGAAGAAAAGTGCAGCATCGGATGGGTGTTTCCTCCCATCTGTTAACAACATAAACTCTGCAGATGACCAACCTTGCTTGCTGAAATTAAGAACTTCAAGCACTTGCTGATGAAGATCCAGGATTACCACCAAAATCCTCATTAGACCGATAGATAGCACCATGACAAATGGTTTGTCATTGAAGTTGTGAAGAATTGTGTCTTGCTTGGTTCCACAATCAATGCTCAGGAAAGCAGTGGGTAAACGATCAAATGGCATATTGCTTGGGTCAATCTGCTAAAGAAGACCTCTTTGGAGGATTGAAAAGCCAGGATGTTACTTTGAGGGCTAAGGTGCACCCGTCTCAGGTCATGGTATTTTCAATTGCCATATGTACATGTGAAAGTTAGACATTGAACAAGGAAGATCAAAGAATGCCTGCACTTGAATTATAGTGCAGGTGCAGAATCCTGAAAGGACTGCTGTGGACTGCCAACAGAACAAACGAATCTGCCTTGAAAGAAGTACAAGCAGAATACTCCTCAGAGTTAAAGATGTCATTTTGCATACTGTGGACGTGTCAAGTGAGACCAGTCCCTGGAGAAGGACACCAGGCTTGGTGAAAGAGAACGGCAGCCAGGAGGAGGTGATGGACTGGCCCAGTGGCTGCCACCGTGGGCTTCAATGGACTTGATGGCAGTGTGTGTGTTCTGAGGGTTAATCCAGGCAGCCTGCTGAAGCTGCTCCACTGAATGTAGTCAAAGAAACGAGGAGGAAGAGGAAGAGAAAGAGGGGAAGAATTAGAACAACCCTGAGCATGTTCCAGACCAACATTCATCATGGACAACCAGGAAGATACGGTTGTCATTTTCATATGGTAACTGCATTCACTATGCAAATGTGTAATGAGCTGGGCTTGTGTTTTTGTTGTTTTTTTTTTTTTTTTTTTGCTGGTATTGTTAGGTTTCTGGATGGGGGCACCTCAGTTCTTGCCTTGCGGCAGAAACACATTTGTAATCCAAGTGACTTTCCTGAGGAAAGGGAAGTTGCAGGTATGGCTGTCTCCATAAGCACACTCAGGAAAGCATACAGAGCTGTTCTGGAACCAGGCAGGGGGTCATGGCTGAACTCAAAAAACCACGTGGAAAGAACAGGAACAGGACCACAAAACCACGCGTGTGGAGCCAGGAGATTCCAAAGGTCAAGATCGAGGCCTCAGAAGGAGCTCGGGCCCCAGGGTCCAAGTGGCACGTGTCCTACCCTCCACCTGCCAGGCGCCTCTGAAAGAACAGGGGGAAGGGGCGCTGCCTTCGGTGGGAGGAGTTCTCTCCCAGGCGGGGAGGCTTGGTTGAAGGCCCTGGCCTGCCTTAGTGGCTGCATTTAAACCCACCTGTGAGATGTCTTCTTGCTGGCGCCTAACGTGGTGGGTGTGCCCAGGTGGGTTTCCGGCCAGGGGAGGGGTCGTGTCTGAACATGCCCCTAATCTAGCCACCTGTCACTATCACAGTAAAATTTTCTGAAAGATGGCTGTCCCACCGATGGGAGGGTGTATGTAAGTGCTGGCCACAGGCGTCGTTCCCCATTGAGAATGCCCTGCCAGTCACCCCAACACCAGGCCACATGGCTTTGCTGCTAGATAAAATGGTGGCTTTGTACAACCGGCCCCAGGACCTTTGTAGTTTGCGTGTGTGGTTCCAGCTGGGACATCAAGCTTGCAAATCAGGTCGGGGGCGTTGGGAGGGGGGTCGGTAAACAGACCTGACTTTGCCCTAGAGGCCCACCCATTACAGCCAGAAAGTCTGGCTGGGGGAGGTGTGTGCACGCCCTGTACCCCTATCCGGGCTGAGGCAGGAGGTCTTGGAGCCTCAAACACCCGCTTCTACTGAAACCTCCCCATCCCCCACCTCCCACCCCAGCAGCCTCTGCCCTGGCCCAGATGTGGCAGGACACTTCTGCGGTGTCGGGGGAAGGGGCCCTAATTGCATGGTTGTATCCCGGCTTATTTAGGATTGCTCCTGGCCATTGCAAGGCAAGCCAGGCGGGGGAACTTCCCTTAGGCCTCTTACCACCTGGTGACGTGGGGAATTGTGGTGACAGAGGCAATTGCGAGGGTAATTGGCGAGCGTTGGCAGCTGGCAGGGCTTCCACCCCCTCGGGGCACACATCTCTCCCACCCCGCCTGGCATTTACATTTCAGGGGTCCCGGGTGCCCCCCATCAGCCTCGCAGGGAGCCCGCAGTCACTGCAAGTCACTGGGTCTGGCAGGGCGGGGAGCGAGCCCGCCGCCCGCAGAACCAGCCGTCCTGCGTTCCTCGGCGCTGCGGCTTCTGCCCAGTCAAGGTCACATGCGCTTCTGGCACCGGCTGTTCCGGGCGCCGCGCCAGACCCGGAGCCGCCCGCTCGGCCCAGCGGGCTCGCCAGACCCGGACACCCCGACTCCCGCTGCCCCCGCTGTTCCCGCAGCCACCTGAACCAGGAGCTGCCCCCGCGGCCCCACGATCCCCAGGCCCTTGGTCTCAGGACGCCGGCGGCGTGATGTGGCACCAATTTGGTCCGACCACTGGCACGTTCACGCCCTAATCTTCTCTTCCTGGGGTTCCCCCCACGCCACTTCTTGTATTAAACCTGAAATTCTGAGCAGCCGGTTTGCAATGAGAGCTCAAAGTCCCTATTTAGAGTTCTGACAGAGAGGAAGCCTCCATTGAATTCCTTCTGTATCTGCCCTCACAAGGGGATGAACTTCCCCCTTCCCCAGCCATGTAGAGAAGGCGGGTCTCTCTCAGGGGCTTGCCTCTGTGTGCCCTGCACTCAGTACAGGGGGTCCCAGGTGTCAGGAGCCATGCCCTCATCATGCGTGTCCTGACTGGCACAGGAAACCCTGAACCAATCTTGTAAACTCTTCTGTCTACGATGTCCCCACCATCATCTTCTACCCATCACCTGTAACTGTGATGTAGTGACAGCACTAATCACACCTGTGTGTTTTCCTTGTTCCTGGTCTTATCTAACTATTGTCCCAACTGTACATCTGCCCTCCTGCTAATGACCTCCCTTGTCTGGATGATGTGTCTGTGTCTATCTTTTTAAGACTTAATAAATATTCTCCTTAAGCTGGATTTGAGATTGGGGTCTCTTGTGCTCCCTCAAACAATTCTTTAGACAAAAGTAGGCTCATCTCTCTCCCCCCACCCACCCCTAAGCTGGACTTCTGAACAGTAACCAGATGTTGGGCAAATTATTAATGGATGCTGCCAGTTCTGAGCTGCCCTCATCCATCACCTGCCCATGTCTGCCCTTCATCACAGATGAGCACAGGGTGAAAGCCCGCGTGGGAGGAGGCTGAAACTGGGCCCGCCCTTCCAGGCCTGGCCTGGCCCAAGGAGGCTCCATCCTTAAGCACCAGGTGTACCCAGAGAGGCTTCAGAACCGGGAGCCTTGTTGAGACCACAGTTTGACTCAGCAGATTCAACAGATGTTTATTGAAAGCTTTAGTCAGGCAGGGCGACCAAGTTCAGCTAGGCCCCCCGAGAGAATGGGGGTGGATTCTCGCTGCTGTTTGAGCAGGGCCTGGGTGGTCCCTATGCAACTCAGCCTGCCAGAGGACGGAGACTTCTCTAGGCCACCACCATGCCTTCACCCTGAGCAGTTTGGGAAGCCCTAGCTGCCCAGACGGAGAAGCCATTCTTGGAAGTTGGGAATGGCATCCTGTCTGGCAGATGCACCATGGAGACTAGAGCAATGATTTTTCCCCTCTCTGGACAACTTCTCCCCAGACCTGCAGGGAAGGGGGAGGGACTGGAAGGGAGGGGCAAGCCAGGGGTGTCCATCAGTCCCGGTGTCAGGGCCGGGCAGGAAAGAGCAGGCAGGTGAACTGCTTGCTGCCGCTGTGTCTGTCCACCAGGGGCAAAGGGTGCTGCGTGTAGTGCTGCACCATGGCGGTCACCGAGTTGAAGACCTGCGTGCAGCGGGGCGGGGCGGGAGGCACTCAGTGAGGCGGCTCACCTTCCTGCTGGGTGAGGCTTCCCGGGGGAACTGCGCACTCTGGTAACAGCGCCCACTGACATTCTGCTCAGTTTACCTCCATGGTGGGGCCCCATTCCAGATCATGGCTGCCTCCCCTTGTCTGCCCCCCGCAGCATGCCGTGACCCAGACTGCCAGATGTCCCAGGCCTGCTCACACGGACTGTGGCACTGGGCCTCTCTGGCCTGGCCCTCCATGCCGGGAGCTGAGTGTTAGTTGGCTCTCTCAGTGACAGGGACTGGAGGCAAAGCTAGACCCTTGGGGTGGACAGGAGTCTGGCCTGCCCTGGCCCTGCCCTCTTCCCGGCGGGGTTCCTACTTGGCACCAATGCCCCCACCTCAGTGGGGCCCAGCCAGAAGCAGAGGCCTCTGCCAGAGCCAGGCGGTGGGGGGGAGGGGTTGGGGCTCTCCCCAAAGTGGCAGGCTTAGAAAAGGCACAAGTACAAAACCGGGAATCTCCCCACAGGCCAGCGGCCTGAGCTGCACCCAGGGGACTGCTCTGCAGAGTCTCCCCCAGTACCCACCTCCTTAGGGTTCTTGCCCTCCCGGCCAAGAACATAGCGGCGCCCGCCATCCACCCGCCGGATGGGAACGTTGAAGACGTGGCCGTGGAGAAGCACCGCCAGGGTGAAGGGTTGGGGGCCCTGTGGCTCAGAGCTGGGGCGCACGATGTAGGCCCCATCCTGTGAAGAGAGTCTGCTTGTCAAGTTCATGACATCCTTCAAGTACCCACCCCCCCAACACGCGCCACGATGCTCAGACCCTGCGGCCTCCCGTGCCAACCATCCTGCTGTGCACAACCAGGAGACGGATGAGAGGAGACTGGGGGGATTGCCGGAGACCACCTTTTGCACTCGGAAGAGGGCTGTCTCCACACTGTGGCGGTCGCAGTTCACCGAGTACCAAGGCTGGGTCAGCAGGTTGTCCTCCTGGGCACACACACACACACACACACACACACACAGTCCCCTCAGATGGGCGCCAGGACCCCGCTGGGCAGGAGGTGGGCACCTCATTTGTGCTCATGGCTACCTTCCCCCAGACCAAGTCCGCCCAAGGCACAATAAAGCTGCACCTCATCTGGGGCCCTGACGGCGCTGCTCCCTGCTCCGTGCTATCTAATGGAGGTCACTTCAACCTTGCCAGGGTGCTGCTGCCTAGCCCACTCCCCGCAGCCCTCCCAGCCTGCCTCACCTCGGGAGCTGAGCTGTGTCTTGTGGGAATGGAAGAGGAGAGAGAGGATTTTCTTTCTGCTGAGAGAAGCAGACCGTAGAGCAGGCTAGGAGAGTATTAGACTCAGGGATAAGCGTGGAGATGGAGAGGTGGGGGTGGGTACAGGCAGGAAGGAAAAAGCTGAGCACCCCAGACTCCCCTCCTCTTTGCAGACAGGCTACCCTGCTAACACCTACCAAGTAGGCCTGGTGTGACCTCCCAATGAGGGATGCTCTTGGGGTACACGCTGGGAGGCCTCTGCTTCGGAGCAGACCCTGGAGAATGGCCAGAGAGGTCTGGTCAGGACTGAGTCCAGAGCTGTTGGGATTCCCTGGGCAAAGTGAGCTCTGGGGGACCGGGAGGGTGTCTGTGGCCCCCAGAGCTGAAACGGGGCCCCTGGCAGGGCTACCGGGGCTCAGGCCGCACTCACCTTTGAAGGCGGCATCCGTTGTTCCCTGGACACAGACATTGTGGTCACAGGAGACCCGGTTCTGCAGGCCTGCTCCCCTGGACCGTCAGCCCACCCTCGCCCTCCCTCCCTCCCTTCCCACCCACTAAGCACAGCCTCTTACATGCCAAGCTTCCCAGGGAGGGGTGGTGGACCTGTGAGGAGCAAAGGAAGGGGCAGCGCTCAGGGCCTTTGACTGCTGCAGAGGAAGGGCTCAGGCACCTGGCATCTAGGCGGCCCCTGCAGCCCACAGTGGACACTAAAGGGGGAGGCCGAGAAGAGGCCATGACCATGCCCTCCCTCTCTCCGTCTCTGTCTCCCCCTTGCTTTCTCTGTCTCTGCCTGCGTGTACACACACTCACCTGGGCACCACGGACATCCTTGGCAGAGGGACTGGGCCCATCAGGGCTTGGGAGCTCAGAGTCCGAGTCAGGGCTGGGACTAAAGAGAGAGAGCCGACCGGACCCCGGGTAGAGACCTTACCTGTGCAGCCTGGACTTTTGGGGAGCGGCTGTCTCACCAGCATCTGGGCAGGCCCACCCAGCCCTTGCTCTATGGGGACCACCTCCCTGGTTGGCATTGGGTGGGCCAATCTGACCCAGGGACAGAAGCCAAGAGTGGCGTTCATGGAGGTGAAGACATGTGTGCCCACACGCATGTGTGTGTGTGTACATGCAAGTGCACATGTGTGCTTGGGGATTAGACACTCAGGTGGGGCTCAAGGACAGGGTGGATGGGGACTTACCTGGGTCAGGTTCACACTCCAGGTAGATGTCCTCATTGGGTTTCTTTGGGATATCTGGCATCTAGGATGGAAGGGGTGCCTGGGGCTATGGACTTGATCTGCCTCTGGTGGTGTAGGGGGTTAGGTCACGGCCTGCTAACAAACCACCAGTTGCTCCACAGGTGAGACAGGAGGCTTTCTGCTCGCACAGAGCTACCGTCTCAGAAAGCCAGGCTTCTTGCCTGTCCTGCGGGGTCACTGGGAGTCAGATTTGCTGTGAGTAAGGGCAGGGACTTTGGGTTTGGGATCGCTTTGGGCCTCAGGGACCTCCACCTCAGGCAGAGAGCAGGAGTGAGATCTGAGCCATTGCTTGGGGTGGGGCGGGGGGGGGGGAGAGGAGGGGAAGGTTTCAGGTTGGGCTTCTTTCTGGGAACCAACTTGAATAATGAAAATCGCTCCTTCCAGTGGGCTGGGGCATGCCATAAGCACCATCCCTTACGAGGTGCCCACCACACACACACACACACATACACACACACACACCCTTGAACTCACTCCACCACTCCACTGAGTCCATTTTGACTCAGACCCACTGCCCCTGTCGGTTTCCAAGACTGTAACTCTTTCGGGGAGCAGAACGCCTCGTCCCTCTCCCTCAGAGCAGCTGGCGATTTTGAATCGCCGGCCTTCTGGTTGGCGGTCCCTCACGTAACCACCGCGCCCTCAGGACTCCTCACAAACCCCCGTCCTCTGCAACCAAAGGAGCCTTCCGAGGCAGACTGCGCAGAGAGACTCGCCCGACTGACCGGCCTCCCCCAGGGCAGGGCTCCTCTGGGGCCTTTTCCTTGGTGTCACCTCCCAGTCCCACCTTGTCCTGCCCGCTTCCCGAGGAGAGCCCCGAGTGCCGGGTGGGAAAGGCGCTCTCACCTTTCTGGCAGGTAGGCTCAGCTCTGGAAGGAAAAGGAGAGACCCGTCAGTCACAGGCGAGCAGGGAGACAGGCATTAGTGGAATGTAGACCTAGCCACGGGAGCCCTGGCGCGGTCATGGTTACACGGTGGGCTGTGATCCACATGGTCGGAAGTTGGAAACCACCAGCAACTCCTGGCAGTTATGGTTTCGGGGCTCCCTGTGCGTCAGCATGGACTGGACAGTCAGCGTCTGGAGGCCCTTCAGAAGGAAAGGCTCCGGCGGAGGTGGAATCAGAAAGTGTGTCTCTGTGCAGGGGACTTCCGGGGCTCCCACCTCCGTCCTGGGTATGTCCCTCAGCCTGGCACCCTGTGCCCACACCAGGTGCAGAGCAGGCCTGGGTGAAGACTGAAGACGCGCAAAACCCTGACATGTCCTCTCTCTGGGGCTCAGTCCCACCTGTAGTCTTATCCGTCTGACAGGAGCCAGGGCCCTAGCAGGACGGAACCCAGGGGCTGGCAGGTAAGCGGGAGAGAGAAGCAGGAGGTGCCCTTAGGCAGACTAGCCCTCCCTGGCAGGGAGAGGAGTTCCCCTCCCAAGGAGTGGCATCCCAGTACCTGTTCTCCGGAAGGGCAGGCCCTGCTTCATCATCCCCTCGGGCACGTTCCGAGCTGCCTTCAGCTGTGGGCACAGTGAGGGGGGCGCAGGGACCGGAGGCCATGGGAGGGGAGGGTGGAATGGCGCTGTGAGTCGCCATGCAGCTGAAATCCACTCGTGCCGTCCCTCCAACGCCGCGCAGAGCACATCTGCCTCCTGGGGGCTTGGCTCAAAGCTTCCCTGCTTCGGACGTGCCCAGCATTGCTCAACTGCCTGCACCACCAAGGGCTCCTGGGCAGATGTTTTCAAGCCCACCACCATGCTCCAAGAGAGGTACAAAGAGCCCTCTGCCCGTTCTCAGGGGTGAATGTTTGTGGCTGCTTCCAGAGCCCCCCAGTTGGATGGGGGCCTGGTGGCTTAAGACTAAGAGGGGCAGGAGGAGTGGCCGGCCCCAGAGGACTTAGCTGGAACTTGGGTGGGAGTGTTCTGAGAGATTGGGGGGAGGGGGATTGTTTGACAGGAGGTGGACAGGCAGGCTGCACACGTTGGAGGAAGGGGAGAAAGCAGGCGCTCCCCACCCCCCCATCACCACCTGTCCACTTAGACACAGTCAGGGTCCTACTGTCCCCAGCCACCCACGTCTGGCTTCTGACTCTGCCCCACTTTTTTGGTGTTCCCTGACAGAGGGCCCCCCCAAATGCATTTACTGGGGAGCCTTGAAAATGTGCTGCCTCCCACAGGTACTCGCCTGAACCCGTGGTTTGGGGTGGGGCCGGTGGGAGGGAGGGGTGTGTGGGGAGGTGCTGGGGAAGGGCTCACCATGGGGGGCTGTGACTGGACCAGAGGTGGGGGTGGAGGCAGCCACGGAGCCAGAGGCTTGGAGGGGCTCAGAGGCCTGGGGTGATCTGGAAAAGTCTTGCATTATGGGTCCCATACAGGGTCTGTTTTCTTCCTGTTACACCCTGCCCCCTCCTGCCTTTCACCCTCCTCTCCTCCCCTCTCCCCTCCTCCCGCCCTGGGTGCCCTAGCAGCCAGTCTCTATGGCAACTAGAGGCTGCCACTTCCCTGCCACTTCTTGGCCCAAGCTTGGCCTTAGTGTGGTGGGGGCGTGGGGGAGGTGGAGCTGTCAGCAGTAGCCAGGGCCCTCCTGGCACCCTCACCCTCCCTCACTCCTAAGACGTTAGATTGGGATTTCATCTCTCAGAGGAGAACTCCCAGGGACGTCGGAGAATTTCCGGCTTTCTCATGGTTGCCTAGGTTACAGCCCCCCTCCTGGTTCCTCTCCCCTTCCCATTTTTCTCCCGGGCTCCAGCCCTGCCTCCCTCTATCCCCCTCTCCCTCCCTCCCTGCCCCACTCGGTGAGGTGACGCCAGCCGGCCCAGATCGTGGGAGGAGGGTGGGGCCTGGGTACCCTTCCGGCCAGCCGCCCGCCGCCCGCCGACCCCCCAACCCTCACTTAGGTACAGCGAGTTCTCCTCCGGGAGGTGCGCAGGCGCGATCTTGAGGGGCAGAGCCTCACAGGGGGGCAGCTCGTACTTATCCTCCTCCTCATCTTCCGCTTTCTCCTCCTCCTGGGCCCTCAGGAAGGCGTGCTGAACGCAAGTGGTGGATGGAGGAGGCCCAGCAGTCCACTCGTGGTGGGCGCTGCCTCTGCTCCCCTCCACCCCTGGCACGGGCGATGGGCAGCTGGACTTACCCTCTGCCTCCAGCCCCCTGGGACAGGCACAGGAGATGGACTGGGGACATCGGTTCTCCAAGCTGGGGGGTCTGGGTGGGACAGAGGGGCCTGACGCCTCCCCGTCTGGCCCAAGGTCACCACCCAGCATTTGACAGCTGCCTTCAGCTCATGGTAGGACCAATGGGGGAGGCATTTTGAAAGCGAGGGGTCATCCAAGCACCCCTCATTCTGACCCAGGCAAATGAGCGGTAGGCTCTGGTGACAGCCTAGCTGGGAGAGGATGCCCAGGTGGCCAGAGCCACCAAGGAGACCCCACAGGTGGGGGGGGGGACCCACGTCATCTCTCACCCCTAGCACTTTTGCCCACCGTGTCACTTACCCACACACCGGCGGGGTGGCGGGGGTGGTTCTGACCTGCAATCAGACTCTAGTCAACGCTGCCCATGAAGCGCTGGTGTTTGTGTCAGTCAGACACCACACAACTCCAGGACAGTGCTACTGCGGGGGGGGGGAGTTTCGTGAAGCAGCAGGCTTGGAGCCCTGGGGAAGAAGGAGGACTCTGGGGATGGAGTGAGTGCCATGGGCATAGCTGAGTGGATGGGTGACCCCCCCCCAGAGGCTCTCACACTGACAGGTGAGTGGAGGGGTGGGGGTGGGGGGGCGCAGGTAGAGCAAGGCAGGGACGTGGTGACAAGATGAGAGAGGACAGAGAAGGGAATGGGGATCTTGAGAACTCACCCGGGCCTGCTTCTGTTGAACTTGTCCTGGAAAGAGTGGGGGAGGGGAGTTGGTCAGGATGGTCAGGACAGTTGGGGTGCCTCACCCAGAACAGCAGCACCAGCCCCCGGCTCTGAAGGGCTGACAGCCTGAACCTCACTCACCATGGCCCAGGTGCAGGACTGTGGCTCTCAGAGCCCAGGCTCCAGCACTAATGGCCTTGGGAGACAGGGTCCCTATTGTCCCCAACATTTGCATCTTGAACACCTGGAAGATAAGCCTGCTGTGGCCTCCAGCCCCAGGCGCCCTTGGTGTGCATCTGCCACTCCCAGGGACCCTCCCGCTCACCCCCCCCAACTCTCCCAGACACCCTTCCTCATCCCTGAACCCCTCACCACCACCGCCACCCCCACCCCCCCACCCCCCGGAGAAAACACTCTCCCCTTTACAAAGCCACCTTCCTTCAGCTCTATGAGCTGTGTAACCTCTCCTTAGAGGCCTT
>PVJH01043652.1:0-13487 GCA_004026705.1 Nesogale talazaci | reverse complement strand
TGAGCGTGATCTCCTCGGAGATGGCGACTGGGTACTGAACCTTCTGTCTTCCCAAGTGATGTCCAGAAGCCCAGTGTGAGCATGAGTTTCCAAATATGACAAAGACAGGGAAGCTAAGGACAGTGGTGCTACTTGTTTTAAGCTGATCGCCTCCACCTATGAGAAGACAGAACAAAGGAGAAGGAGAAAAAGCATAAAAAAGCCCAGCGAAAAACACCAACATCGTTTAAAATACAAACAGGGAGATAGGTGGGCAAAATCGCAGAAAAACAATTAAAAAGAAATTGAAGGTGACAGTATCACATAAGGGTTCATGCAAGCATCGGGGAGATAAATTCTGGCATGTGATTATCTAGAAATCTACAGCGAGCCTACTTGACCTGAATTTACTCCAGAACACACAAATTATGCATGTAAAGAAAGCACCACCCTTTAAAGCAATGGTTCTCAAGCTTCCTGATGCTTCGACCCTTTCGTACAATTCCTCATGCTATGGGGACCCCCAACCACAAAATTATCTTCCTTGCTACTTCCTAATTGTAACTTGGCTACTGCTATGAATCGGGTGACCCCTGTGAGCACAGGTTGAGAATGGCAGCTTTAAAGACCCATGGATAGAAAACCCTTCAAGATGCGCATAAGGAGTTGGAGGCTACATGCCAGCCCGGGAGGACAGCCACATGAAGTGCTCCTGAGTCATTTAAAAAAAAAAAAGGCTTTGTTGACCTATAATTTACAGCTCGTGCAATTTCATCACTCACTCATTAAGAGGAGTCGAGCCATCATCACCACAATCGGTTTCAGAACATTCTCTTCTCAAAGTTGTCATTGTTGGCTCCCCATTTCCCCCAGCTCCCGCTCCTGGTCACGTGAGCGGTCTTTGAGTTGGTGCTGATGCACAGCTGCCCAGCGTCCAATAGAACACAACTCTGCATGCCTGCACACGCATCCTCACAATTATGTTTGAGCCTGCTGAGCCCTGGAGGCGCAGGGGTGGTGTGCAGGACTGCAGCCCCCAAGGTTAATGGTTCAAATGCAGCAGCAGCTCTCCAGGAGCAAGGCTAGGCTTCCTACTCCCCCCAGGGCAGTGATGCGGGGTGGAGGCAAAAATAAGATAATGGAATTATGTTTGAGCCTATTGTTGTAGCCACTGTGTTAATCCATCTTGTCTAGGGCTTTCCTCTTTGCTGCCCCTCTGCTTTAACAAGCATGATGTCCTTGTTCAGACCTTGGTCTTCTTCTGACAACATGTCAAAGCACGTGAGAAGAGTCTTGTCATCCTTGTCTCCAAAGAGCATTCTGGCAGTACATCTTCCGAGACAGGTTTGTTTGGCTTTTTTTTGACAGCCCGTGGTATTTTCTGTGTTCTTTGCCAGGACCATAATTCAAAACGCATCAATTCTGGAGTGGACTTTGGCAGCTGTTTCTTCTCATTTTGAGTCATTCGTGTTATGATGGCCAACTTGACTTTGAGAAAGCAGCTCTTCTTCAGTCGTATTCATTAGGCCTTCAGGGTTTGACAGTGCTTTCAATGTTCTGCAGACGGTTTTCGGTGGCTACATCCTTCTAGGCGGACTGTCAACTCTTACATCGTGATCGGTTCTCACTCTGGAAGCTCGGCTGAAATCTGCTGGCTTTGGGTGATGCTGATGATGGTTCAAATAGCGCTGGCATAGCTTCCGGCCTCACAGCGATAGAAAATCCACCACAGTACGACAAGCCGTCGGACCAGCAGTGGCGATGTGGGCTGTGTCCCTATATATTAATCCACGTACTGTCTCTGTAGATTCCCAATCCTGAATCTCATAGAGAGAAAATCACACAAAACACAAACAGGAAGCAAACGAACAGGAAAACCAACAACAGCAACAAAACAAAACAGAGAAAATTTTCAATGGAGAAGAAAGCTGAAAATGTGAAGACCCGACGCTTTAAAAATGTGTCAAAGGGGAAATCCAAGGATGAGGTCTTACACTTGAACCTTGCTGCAAATGCCATCATTGACCTTACCATTCTCTCTGCCTGACAGCAAGGCTACTCACATCCCTGGACTACGCTGAGAGAGGATTTACCAGCAGGTTTAATCCAGGTGGGGACCTTTGAAATAGATCTTGGGCTCCCACTGTCATTCCTAGCCTTCTGCACACCTCTTTTTCACTGACCCTCTCCTCTACCAAACAGTGCTCAGGACTTCCTCTTTAATGCTGATTCCCTTTCGGATTCTTCGGTCAGTTGCACAGGACCAAACCCAGTGGAATGCAATGCTAAGCATTGTTACATCTTAACTTGAGGGGGACAGAAGAAAAATCCCTTTGCCTGGTTCCCTTTACAACAACAGAGTTCAATGCTTTCAAGCACGCAAGACACACGCCGGAAGGAAGCACACCCAGCAAATGAAAACCACCACGGTGACAAAGCAAGCCAGAGGAAAACTTCAAAAACAACAGACTGAAATGCTTTCAAAATGAAGTTGACTTAAAGTGACACCTGCGAGCAAACAAATAAAAATATTAAATGTAGTCAAATTTCAAAGCAGAGAGGTTTGGGGGCATCAAGAATGTAGTTGGGGGCTGAGCCCCGGTGGCGCAGCGGTTGTGTGTGGGACTGCAGCCCACAGGGGTGGCAGTTCAAATCTAGCAGCAGTTCTCCAGGAGCAAGGCTGGGCTTCCTACTTCCACCAGGGCAGTGATGCACCCCCCCACCCCACTCCCCAAAAAAGAAAAAAAGAATGCAGGTGGTATTCAGAGCCATTGGGTCCATTCTGACCCAGAGCAAACCAATCCTCAAATGCACTAACCCCTGCCGGGTCCTGCGCCAGCCTCCCTACTGTACCTATGCCTGAGCCAGCGGTGACAGCTCCTGTGTCCATCTATCTGCGTGCAAACCTTCCTCTTGTTCACTGATGCTTCGGCTGCCAAACATGACGTCTTTCTCCAGGGACTGGTCTCCCCTTGAAACTACGCCCAAAGTCTCACCATCCATGCCTCTACGGAGCTCTGTCTGGCTGACTTGTCTCCAGGTAGATGGATTTGTTCTTTTAGTATTCCATGCTACTTGCGATATTCTCTCCCAAGCCCCAAATTCAAATGTCTTGTTTCTTCCTTTCTCAAGGTCCAACTCACGCCTGGGTATGAGACAGCTCAAAATACCGTGGCACCCTGGGTCCGGGACACCTGAGTCCTCAGAGTGGAACTATGACTTTTCAATACTCACAAGAGGTCTGCAGCTGCAGATTTACTCAATGCAACACGTCATTTGACCTTTCGACTGCTGGTTCCATGACCATTGATTGGGGATCCAAACAAGACAAAATCCTTGACAACTTCAACGTTTTCACTTTCGGCAAGAAAGATTCTGTCGTCTGTATATGGCAGGTGGTTAATAATCCTTCCTCCAATTCTGATGCCACATTCTTCTTCATACGTGCGGGCTTCTCTGATAATTTGGTCAGCATACAAAGTACATAAGTGTGGTGAGAGGACACAGCCCCGTCACACACCTTCCTTGATTTTAAACCATGCAGTAGGTGCTTGTTCCATTCACACAACTGCCTCTTGATCCATGTGTAAGTTCTGTGTGAACACAATCAAGTGTTCTGGAATTCCCATTCTTCTCAAGGCGAACCATGGTGAGTTATGATCCACACAACTGAATGCCTTGACAGAGTCAACAAAATACATGGAAACATCTTTCTGGTATTCTCTGCTTTGAGCTAAGACCCATCAGACATCAGCAATGACATCCCTTTTCTGCATTGGACCTGAACCCCTCTGGGTGACCCCTGCCAATGTATTGCTGTAACAGTGGTTAGATGATCTTCAGCAAAATCTTACTTGTGAAATCAGTGATACTGTTTTATAATTTGAGCATTCATTTGAGTCGGTTTTCTTTGGAATGGATAAAAATACGGATCTCTCATAGTCAAATGGCCATGTAGCTGTTTTTCCAACACTGAGAATTTTTTTCTGGATGTACTTTCAGGGCGCCTTCTCACTTCCAGGAGTCTCAGTCACACAGATTTCCTCAAGAAAATGCTATGTAAATATGGATCTCTTACAGTCCATATTTGACCCAACCCAAGGTGTCAAGGCAACAATTGAATACTTTTATCTAAAAGTCTCCAACAAAGCAGAAGAGAAAGACGAATCCAGCAAACAATTGGTTCCATTCTCCAGAAAAACAGAAGAATTATATCCTTATCGTTACTTGCTAACTTTATAAACAGTGCGTCTTTCTCTGATAGTTAATCAAGTCTTTTAGCATAACACCACCACCAATTATAAACTTTAGTTTTCCTTTGTCATTTACCGTCTACACCATGGATTTCATGCACATCCATCTCAACACAATCACAAGCTGCATTTGAAATTTAAATGATTACGGAGTCTAAGCAGCAATGCGGTTTACCTTAATGTGGAAGTCGTCATCAACGAGAATGTTTTCAGGCTTCAGATCCTTGTGTATCACACCTTCTCGGTGTAAGTAGCACATCCCTTCGATGGTCTCCAAAATTATCCTTCCTTTTAGTGAGAGGGGGATGCTGACCTAAAACAAAGGAAACAAATAGGCCAGGTCAGCTACTTTATTCAAGCATAAAGGGGTGTGCACCTGAAGCTCTATTTGCTCAGTGTCTTAGCAAGTGCTGAGCATTAAAATCAACGTAGGGCAAGCTAACTTTCTAAGTAATATTTCATTGTCAGACACCCCAGGTTTTTATGCTGTATCTTGTCACTATAATCATTAAAATCCCATGTCGTTCTGATAAGCACGTTAAAAATGCTAAAAATTGGGCTGAGCCCCGGTGGTGTAGGGGTTGAGTATGGGTCTGTGACCCACAGGGTGGGTGGTTCAAATCCAGCAGCAGCTCTCCAGGAGCAAGGCTGAGCCTCCTACTCCCACCAGGGAGCAGTGATACCCACAAAAAAAAAAAGGCTAAAAATCAAGCACCTTGAGAATCCAGCAATTTATTATTCTAACTATTGAGGATTGTATCATTAGTACACAGCTTGGAGCCTGGAGAAGGGAATGCCTGTCACATAAATGAGTAAGTGAGCGAGCCCCAGTGGAGTAGTGGTTGTGTGCGGGACTGCGGCCCACTGGCTTGGCGGTTCAAATCCAACAGCACCTCCTCAGGAGCAAGGCTGGACCCCCCACCACCAAATGAGTAAGTACAGGGGGTGTTAAAAAATGAAAGGAAAAATGAAATTAAAAGATAACCAAATGCTTCCCCAAACTTTTAGAGGCCCCTTCATAGACAAAAGTATTTATGGAATGATAGAGCATATGCCTATTAAAGGAGAACCATGTTATGATGACCTGTACCAGAAATAATGGGGCTGAGCCCTGGTGGTATAGTGGTTGTGTGCGGGACTGCGGCCCACTGGGTTGGAGGTTTGAATCCAGCAGCAAGGTTGGGCCTCCTACTCCCACCACCAGAGGGCAGTGAGGCCCAAAAAACAAACAAACAAACAAAGAAATAATGTTAAGAAAAATGAGAATACAAAAGAATACATCACAACATTACAATGACGTACAAATTAATCAATGAGTGTGGCGGTCATGTATTTATGTTAATTTCATGATTGAGATATAGGGGTGGAGTCTAGCCTGTTAATCTGGAGATAGCCATTGAGCAGCCAATGAGGCCTCCGTGTGGGCCTGGCTTTCTCCTGAGACTTCTGGGAAATCTCGCGATATTTCCCTCGTGGAGATGAGACGCTATCTCCCCAGTTGTTGGGAGTTAGTCTCAGAGACAACAAACTACGAACAAGACAAGATGGCAGCATCCCAGGAGCTAGAGGAGCCGGAGAAGCCACACGGCCTTGTCCTGATGGAACCAGACCTCTGAAGTTGGAGAAGCCACATGGAGAGCCCTGTCAGAGCCCTGGAGAAGCCCAATTGCTTCTACCACCACTGGATGCTGTTGATGGACCCTAAGGCCTGGAAGTGAGGAGCCATGAGGGGACCTCTGCTGGCACTGGGACTCTGCACCCACTGGCTCTGCAGTCACTGGCCTGTGACTTCATGAGTTGGAAGGAGACACTATAGACTGATAACGGACATATGAGCTAATATCGGACTTGAGACTTTGTACTGGACTGGGTTGGGATGCTTTCTTAATGCTTTCTTAATTCCTTATATAGAAACCGTACCCTTATATCCATATGCGTGTCTATGGATTTGTTTCTCTAGTCTGCCTGGACTAACACAATGAGATAGCGTGATGGTGAAGCTACACTGCAAGTTTTTAGGAAATCATTTGACTGACAGTTTCGATTTTAAAGATTCCGCAAGGCCATAGCTTCAATAGTTTCTCCAGCTTCAATGGCAACAAAAGCCTAAGAATTCCACTGAGAATTTTAAATTGTTATATATTTTCCCCCTTTTGACCAAGAGTCTTTTACAACATCTTGATAAAAAATGGTTTAGCTCAAGTATATCTCCCTTTAGCTTTGTCCTCTCTTAAATAAAGAATTGTGAGGTTGGGGGAGGGAAGGAACAAAGAAAAACTGCTATCAAGGTGTTCAAGAAGAAGGAAAATGTTTTGAAACAGAGGTGGTAGCATTGGTGGTTGAACCACGAACTATGTGGTTTAACTTGAAAAGTAAGAAAAGTTTGGAAGGTTGGGGGACAGTTTCAGTTAACAGTGGTGGGAATTTTTGTAAAAGGAGAGCAAGAATGATTTGTCATGAAGTATACAAGTAGAAACTGTTAAAATGCTGTTCTGCTCTATGCCTTTTCGCATAGAAATCCCGCTGATTGTTAATTTTTTTTAATTAAAAAGTTATGCTACAAGTCAAAGTTTACAGAGTAAATTAGTGTCCCACCCAACCAGACACATTTTGCTTTGTCTCGATTGTGATTCCTACAATCTAATAGGACTCATCCCACTTCCTTCCTATGTGGACCCTTTCCTCCATCCTTCTTTTCTAACCCTTCCAGCCTTTGGAACAGTAGTCCAAGGGAAAGGCTGCCTTTTTATTCTGTTACGGTTGATTGTTCTAAGAAATTCCACCTTAGAGTCCAGCCTATCATGTCAGTGAAACATGAAACATTGTGCTAATGGAAGTTAGTAGGGTAACTAAGGACCATAGTCCTAGGGTTCTGACAGAGACCAGTAAGTCTGGTTTTTTGTTTGTTTTTTCAATTACTGTCCAGCTTTATGCTACCTTTTCTCCTACTTTCTCTAGGACCTCCTTTCTGGTGGTCAACAGGGACAGCAGGGCACCATCTAGTCCTGGTCTGAGGGTCAAGACAGCTGGGGGTTTCATGAGGCCTATTAAGTCTTTGTGACTAATTGTTACTTCACCTTTGAAAGACTGACAATTGCATGGTAGAAGGCTATTCATCAGCTTTTAAAATTCCAGTTGCTACTCAATGAAGCAAGAGTTCTGTACACACTATGTTCTGCCAATTGACTTTGGTGTTAACCAAGACTGTGGCCCTGAGTCCCGAGACCCAATGACTCACTCCCTCAAGGTATTTGGTTATGGTTAATACATTTCCACAACTTTGTCTACTGTAGACTCTGTTAAATTCTGGGATATATTGCCAGCACATATAAGCACCTATCTAGAAATATCCCATCAAGTCTAGCTATATTTATTTTCATTGTCTATGCATCCACTGGTAGCTTAGCACTACTGCTTCGGCACAATTGGATATGTCACACTATTATTTACCTTTAGTGTCTTTAACTCTTGCTCCTCCCAGCATAATTTTGTGCTGACCTTCCCCTTACTGTATATTGTCTCTCCCTTCTCACAAATTTGAACCTGGCTGCCTTAGAGTTAGTAATTTAACCGCCTTTAACTTCCAATCCCTAGTGAACTTCGACGGATCTCTGTGTGCAAACCTTTCCCTGACTTTCTATAGTAGGGACTCAAACATAAGGGTAACTGAGAAGATGGCAGAGGACTGGGTATGTGTTTGGATTCGATGGCACTTAACAACAAAAAAGCCTGACGCAATCCGTGTCCTTGTGTGACCGATCGATTCCATTCCGTCTCGTGGACACCAGGTTCACCTACTTTAAGAAGCGCTTTGCAAGTGTACCTTTGCTTCACTTGACATTGTAAAGTACTCCGCTGCAGGGAGCGCATACGGCTACCCAGAGAGGAGTGGGGGTGAACAGGGCTGACGGACGATAGGGGAAGCAGGTACCCCCTCCAGAAAGTCAAGCTAAAAGCGTGCAGGGGGAAAGGGAGGAGGGGGGGAAGGAAAGAAAGTAGAGAGAAACGCAGGGCAAAGGGAGAAGAGGTAATGTGAAGGGAAAAAGAAACAAACTATTAGAGCAGTCAAGTGTTCTGACCAGCAAATATGGCTGCACGTGCGCTAAGGCTTGCTCTGGGGAATGAATACTTCCACCCACAGAGAGTTGGGTGGATGCTGCTAAGTACATGGGCAAGGGGCTAGGCACCCAGACAGGGAAAACACAAACACTGGCAGCAGAGAAGTGGCTTGACTGGCTACCAGCTGGGTGAGAAGCCCACATTTCTAGTCAGGCTAGAAGGTCATGCATGCTAAAGGGGAAGTATACCCCTCTGGTTCCCACTCACTAAGGTGGGTGCTTCTGCAGTTCTGGGAAAGCCGAGGCGGTTAGGTGATTCCTGCTCCAAAGGGAACACGGCGTACAATATTTCACAATGGCCACGCTCTCCCAGTTCGCATTTTGCCACTTCCAGTTCACTGCTTTTGTTCAAACTCTTCCTCTTGCTGGCATTTGGCACCCTTATCTTTTCCTCTGAAGCTCTGGGTTCCAAAATTGTCATCTCGTGCTCGCTTCGGCAGCACATATCCAAAATTGTTATCTCTATCAGTTTCCCCCTGTGCCAGGGAGTGAACTGTATTCTCCCCCAAATGTGGGGTCGACTTGGCTGGATCACGATTCTCGATGTAAGTGACATGATGATGCAATCTGGCACTTATATAGAGATCCTTCATGAAGTGATCTGATGCCATGAGCCAGTCACTAGAAAGAGGATTAAAGGTCAGGTGCCACCCTTCATCGTATGTGACCCTTCATCATGTTACAGCCTTGATCTGATGTAAAGGATGTTTTCCGTTCAAGAGATGGAAGGACAGATGAGTGAGTAGAAGTGGGGGGGGGGGACCTATTATAAATAACTCTGAGAGAAGAAGCAGGAGTGAAGTGTGCCATTTTGACCCAAAGCCTAGGACAGGGAACTTCAAGTGTAAAGGATGGTTGATGTCAAGAAATAGAGATGTCCAAGGAATGCCAGGCCTACGGATACTAGAAAGAGAAAAGGATCTTCCTGCTGAACTGGGAGCCAACAGAAATAGAAGCCTTTTAGAGCTGACACTAAATTCAGGCTAGAGGGAATAAATACCTTTGTCAAAGCCATCACTTGTGGTATTTCTATTAATGCAGCAATAGACAACGTGGTCCTCAAGTCTCAGTTGTTGAAAGGCTAGACTGTCTGTCTAGTACATCCTCTTTTATCCTCTCTGAAGATAATGTTTCATTGAGGTGATGCAGTGGGTGTTTGTGGTCTCAGTTCCTGTGTACTTGCCACTGTTACATGTTCATGCATTTGCCAGTTACATGAACACAAGTACAGGAGACAGTTCCAGTTTCTACCAGAGAAACTTTAATTGTACATACATGCACGTGCCAGATGATAAACAGGGCTGCTTCTTGTTTTCTGTACATGGCATCGAATTTATAAATGGAAAATATGTTGTGCTAGTTACATAATCTCTTCTGTCAACTTGCAAAGGGGTGAGGTCTAGCCTGTCAATCCGGTCACAGCTTGAGAACCTCCTTTCGAGGCGCGATGGAGATAAAGAGCTCCCAGGAGGCTGGATCTATTCACTCCCTAGGAGACATTCCTGTAGACTAGCCCACTGAGTTATGCTGATAGAGTCAGAGCCCTGGAGCTGGAAGAGTCACCTGGAGACCCTCCCCAGCGCTGGGATGCTTCCACCACCACTGGATCCACAAGACTTTCCAGCCCCTGGCCTATGATCTTCCTGCATTCAGCATCACTGCAAGACTGCATGAGTCTAAAGAGGAATTTATGGACTAGTATCAACGTATGGGGTAATACCAGATTTATGGATTCGATCTGGACTGGTTTGGGATTGTGTTAGTCTGGGTAGACTAGAGGAACAAATTCAAGGACACGCATATCGATATAAGGAAAGGGGTTATATACAAAAGGAATGGGACATGGAGAAAGCATCCCAGCCCAGTCCAGTTCAAAATCATAAGTTTGATATTAACCCATATGCCCTAAATCAGTCTATAAAGTCTTCTTCCGACTCACAAAGTAACAGGTCTATGGGTGCAGAATCCCAGTGCTGGCAGGGCACCTCACCTCCAGGGCTCAGGGTCCAACAACAGCAGAAGCAATTCATCACTGGCAGAGGTCTCCATCTGGCCACCCCAGCCTCAGAGGTCTGGCTCCATCAGGGCAAAGCTGTGTGGTCTCTCCGCCGGCTCCTCCACCTTCTCGAATGCTGCCAGCTTGTCTTGTCTGTGACTGAGACTAACTCCCAACAACTGGGGAAGATAGCTTCTCATCTTCACAAGGGAAATATCACGAGATTTCCCAGAAGTCTTAGGAGAAAGCCATGCCCACATAGAGGCCTCACTGGCTACTCAATGGCTATCTTCAGATTAACAGGCTAGACTCCACTCCTACATTTCAATCATAAAATTAACATAAGCACATGACTGCCACAGGGATGTTTTCTTTTTTTTTTTTTTTAATTTAGGCATCACTGCCCTCTGGTGGAAATGGGAGGCCCAGCCTTGCTCCTGGAGAGCTGCTGTTGGATTTGAACCGCCAAGTCAGTGGGCTGCAGTCCCGCACACCGGGGCTCAGCCTGGGATGTTTTCTTAATGTATAATTGTTCTTTGATATAAAGGAGTCTTACATACGCGTGCCTATGAATTTGTCTAGTCAATCTAGTCAATCCAGCTAACATAAATTTCAATGATTTGATTCTTGTCAACTGGCAAACCACATTTAATCCATAACACAGCTGAACTGAATATTAAAAATAAGATCACCAACATACATAATACGGAAAGAGATCCTTTCTCACTCCCATCCGTTTATAGTGGACTTAAGGAAAAAAACTGTTAGCACAGTTGGTCAGCTTTCCAACTGCCTTCTGCTTCTCTCTCTTCTGTCCTGTTGACATTTTCCTGAGCCTCAACTGATGTCCCTAAGGTGGCTTAAGGGAGTCTCAATTGATTTTGCTTCCAATCGCCATGGCTACTTAACATACACCTCTAGTCCTCTCTAGCTTTGGAGAAGGGAGCCTCATCTGATCGCATTACAAAACGACCTGTGTCAGTTGTCATCTTTTAAGCTTCCCACAAGTGCTTGCATTTTTTTGTGAGACGTGCATGGACATAAAAGAAATCAGAGCCTAGCTCAGCTCTTGGAATTCTGGTGCTGCCACATTTCACAGCTTGCCTGCTCACTGGAAGGTCAGCAGTTCAAACCCACCCCAAGAGAGAGATGTGGCAGTCTCTTTCCTGAAAGATTACCGTCTTCTGAACCCAACAAGGCAGTCCTACTCCTTCCTACAGGGTGATTATATATTGGATTATGCTTGGGTTTTTTTCGGTTGATGAGGTGGGTGGGAGGGGAAGCTTTGCAGACAGAGGGACAGTTTGCCATCAAGGTGGTCTTTTTCATTTTTTATACGGAAAGGCTGTCTTAGCTCATCATTCCTCACAGACAATCCATGCTTGGGCCAACCTCGGCTTTTTGCAGTCAGTAAGATGCAGGAATTCTAGTTCCTTTGCACAAGCCACTTTCTCTGCGAAGAACTCTTGCCTCTCAATTTTCTCCTTCGAATTTTCTCTTTGTTCCTTCAAACGCAGCGCACCCTTCTTCCTGGGTGGCATTCCAATTTGTCCCTGGCCAGGGCATACGTCAGGAATCGGATCCTCCAGCACACGATGAATCTGTTTACCGGATGTGCCTTCTTGCATTGCTTGTCAATGTGACCTTTGCTACCAATTCCTCAGCAAATCGCAAGACTCAGCTCTTAATGGGTGCGTACACTTCAAATGATGTTGTTTCGGCAAATAATTTTTCTTTAAAAGTTGGTAAACAAATTTTATGTATTAAACCAAGCAAATTTTACATATTAAACCATATCCAGTGCCTTTAATTTGTTAACCTAAAATAAATGCTGCTTATATGCTTTCCTTAAGTCATGCCATTAAGGTATCCATGTCTTAATTAATCATATGTAACTTTTAATCCTTACTTACACATCTATCAGAAAATGTACTTCAGAGGAAGATCAGAAGTTATCTTTGAACTGTGGACCCAGTGGTGTGAGTGGGGATACTGGGAGGGTGGAGGGGTGGTGGAACAGAAAGGGGGAACCAATTTCAGGGATCTACACATAACCTCTTCTCTGGGGCACAGACAACAGGAAAGTGAGTGAAGGGACACATGGGGCAGTGTATGCCATGAAAAAGCATTAACAATATTTGAATTATTAAGGATCCATGGGGGAGGGGGAAGGGGGAGAAGGGAAATATGGGGAGCTGGTACTGGGGGTCTAAGTGGAGGGAGGATGTTTTGAGAGTGAGGATGGCCACAAGTGTGCAAATGTGGCCTGCGTACAATTGATGTATGTATGGATCGTGAGGGAAGGTGTATGAGCCCCCAATAAAATGATTCATTAAAAAAAAAAAAAGGAGGGGGAGGGGGAAAGAGGAGCTTATACCAAGGGCTCAAGTAGAAAATATTTGGAAATGAAGATGGCGACACGTGTACAAATATGCTAGATACTTATGATGTATGGAATGTTATAAGAGTTGTAAGAGCCCCTGATAAAATTATTGAAAATTTAAAAAATTAAAAAAAAAAAAAAAGAACTCCAATACTAAGGAATCGAGGCACCCTTTTAAGGGAGAGACACAGACAGCCATCTGTGAACGTCCAGGAAGATTTCCTGAAGCGAGGAGTGACTTCGGAAAACCCGAAATCGCGAGGAGTTCAGGACTGTCCGAGGTCCCTCCCCTCCGCGCGGCTCAAGAGGACCCCTGACCGGCCTGCTCGACGTCTGGGCCGGGCTCCGGGCTGCCTACCTCCCCGGTCAGCACGTGCATCAGGTTCCCTCTGCGCATGTACTCCATCATCAGCGAGTAGCTGCCGTCCTCGATGACCACGCCCAGCAGCTTCACCACCCGCGGGTGGCTCAGTTTGCGCATCATCTTCCCCTCCTCCAGGAGGGACGCGTTGTACCTGTGGGAAGGGCGAAGGCCGCCGTGGGTGCCACCCTGCTTCTCCCCCCGTGCCGCTCCGCCAGCCCCTGCCAGCTCACACATCTCCTGGAGACCCGTGTCTCTAATTGCATCTTTTTTTTTTTTTCTTAACCATTTTATTAGGGGCGCCTACCCCGCTTTTCACAATACATAGCTACGTCTATCGTGCCACGCTTCTTCGCACGCCTGCTGCCGTCATCATTCTCCAAACATGCGCTTTCCC
>PVJH01043651.1:0-13516 GCA_004026705.1 Nesogale talazaci | reverse complement strand
CTGCTCACTAAAAAGGCGGAGGTGTGAGCTTACTCAGAGACGTCTCAGAAGAAAGGGTCGGTGATTTACTTAGGAAAGTTCAGCCATGGAAAACCCTTTGAGCATCATTCTTCTCCAATACACGTGGACTTGTAAGGGGGGGCGGTGTTATAAGGGTTTCTGCTTTGTTTGATGGGGGAGGGGGGCGCTGACATCAAGGTATTGGTAGAGTTGGCTCTTTCTGGAGGTCCTAGGAGACAGTGTGTTTGTTTGTTGGAACTTTTCCAGTTTCTAAAAGCTGCCTCTGTCCCTTGGCTCCTTCCATTGTCTCCGAAGCCAGGACCTCGGCTCTTCACATCTCTTCTGTGCGTCCAGTCTCACCTCTCTGCCTTTGGAGGCACAGAGGAGGGTAAGTCAGCACCCGGCCGTCCGGGCTGCACAGCGTGGGGCTCACTGGTGGGCCTTTATCCCGCGCATACATGTTTGGGTCCCCAGAGTCCAGCGTCTGCTTATGGAACCTTCCTAGAAAAGCGTCACGGCCACATGCTCCTGAAGGAGGGTTCGGGTGGGAGACAGGAAGTGAGAAAAGGCTGTGGGATACCAACACGGAATGCTACCCGAGGGAAGGCAGACGACACGTTTCTCTCAGAGCAAAGGTTTTTCCCCCCCGTGGAATAAAATCGTGCTGTTCATGAAAACAAACTTGGAAATGATGGAAGACTAGGTAGCAAAGTCATTGTGCCCCCAAACGTGATCAAGCCTAACATTTTCTATGCTCACTAAAAATTTAAATTTGTCTTGAATTTCCCATTGCCATGTAGCTAGATCACCGGTTTTATGCTCTGTTTGTGCTCCCTCCCCCAACCTTAACTTTCATGACCATATGCCCCCAACAAATGAATATAGTACAAATTACTGAAATAGTCGCCCATTATTGGGGATTTAAGTTGTCTCCATTCTGCACTATTGTCACTGATGTTATTATGTTATTATGAACGTCAGTATGCCCAAAACTTTTTCTACAGCTAACATATCAGTAAGTTAGTAAACCCCAAATGCAGTGCCGTCAAGATGGTGCAGACTCAAAGCAAGCCTATAGCCCAGGGCGCTGACTTTCAAGACTGTCTTTAAGGGACTAGAAAGTCCTGGGGTGATCGCTCCAGCAGGGAACCACCAGGTCACCAGGGCCCCCTTCATGAAGACAGCTGCCTATGCATGTTAAAGAATCACCACTGCAGACAAAGCAAACACCCAGTTGCCACTTAGCAGATGTAGATCCATCTCCGCCCCCAGGTGTGTCTGAGTAGAGTATTCAATGGCTGCTTTCTTGGAAATCGATCTCCAGGCCTTTCTTCTGAGGCGCCCCTGGGTGCACGGAAGTTTCTAACCTTCCGGGGAGCAGCGGAGAGCCCGGATTATTTGGGCTCCCCAGGGACATAGCATGGTGAATGAAAGGAACTTTCTCTCTCCCTCATATGGCACTTCACTGTGAGTCCCAGGGGACTTTATGGCAGTAAGTGGATTTCTCGCTCTAAGAAATAATAGCTGGTCATTATGAATACTAGAGGAGAAGATGGATTTCTTTCTCTTCCCAGAAGCTGCCAAGCTCCTTCCTGCCCTCAACTGGGGTCTTTTTGGGGAATGTTCTTATCCCTGATTTTTCCTTTGTTTTCACTCCTCGAGAGGTCCATCTCAATGCCAGTCTGGAGGAGATGGGTCCACTCTCTGCCCAATATCCCATTTACACTTTCTTATAGGAAGCAGCCTTGGAATTTATCCACATTTGTCTAGTGGCATTCTCTCTGCAGGGTGACAGGAAGCTAGTTTCTTTGTGCTCGTGTCACAGCTTTGTGCACAGTGTCTTAGCAGCTGACTACAACATGCCTGGTGACTTGTCATGCGGCATAGAGATTTGCACGTGTTACAAGTTAGTCTTCAGGAGTTCTTCTTCTCCCTTCCTTCGCAGTGACCTCAAAGCACTGACGGGTGTCAGAGAAGAGAGTGTCACCTGTCCATTCTCAACGTCTGTGTGTTTGCTTTGGCCATGTAGAGGTTGACAGGAAATATGGGAAGAACACTCTCCTGAATGTCACCTGGTGAAAAGGTGGATCTATACCCTAACAACACCCTTAACTATATTTATACCCTAACAACCTTTTTAACTGTATCTGCCTCCCTGACAACCCCCTTAACTATAGCTGCTCCCTAACAGACCCCTTAATTGTATCTACTCCCTAAGAACCCCCTAACTGTAGCTGTACCCTAACAACTTAACCTTATCTGCTCCCTAACAACCCCGAAACTGTGGCTGCTCCCTATCAACCCCCTGAACTGTATCTGCTCCTGTGGCAGTCACCTAATCTGGTATCCATTTGAGGATGAAGAGTGTTGGGGTGGAGTCTATCTTGTCAATCTGCAGATAGCCAATGAGATCTCTGTGTGGGCATGGCTTTCTCCTGAGAATTCTGGGAAATCCGGCTGTATTTCCCCTTTGAGGTGAAAGGGTCACTTCTCAGTGCCTTGGAGATGCTCTACTGACAAGACACAAGACTGATTCTCTGGAAGACATTGCAGCTGACAAGACACATGGCAGCATGCCGATAGACCATGAGCACTGGAAACTGGAAAAGCCACGGGGAGACCCATGCCAGTGCTGGGATGCTTCTACCGCCACTGGATATACAAAATTCTGTACTCACTGGCCTGTGATTGTCCTGGTGTCATTACATATGCATGTGAGTCTGAAGATGACTTTATAAATTGGTATCAGACATATGGGCTAATATCAGGCTTATGGCCTTGGACTGGATGGGGCTAGGATGTTCTCTCAATGTTCAATTGCTCTTGTTTATCAACCTCTTTCTAATACACATATGAGTGTCTGTGGTTTTGTTTTTCTAGTCTACCTGGACTAACACAGCCCCCTAACAACTCCCTTACCTGTATCTACCCCCTAACAAACACTTTAACTGTATCTATGCCCTACAAACCGCTATGGGCAAATGATATCTGTCCTCACCAACTATTAGGTATTTAGGTTGCTTCTATTCTTCACTAATTGTAAATGATGCTATGGTAAAAAAGGGTGCAGCCCATGAGGAGTTATTCAGGTGCACTTCCTAATGCACTCCACATGGCTTCAAGATGAATTGAAAATTGATTTGTAAATTTAATTTACAGTTCACTTGTTTCTTCTGACCAGATTTGGAGCTGGGGGTCAGACAGAAGAAGGTTTCCTGGTTGTCATACAGGCTGGCTCATCTTTCTGGAACCTTTTTGACTTCACAACTTTTTAGTTGAGCAGAATACCTTTTGGTCAAATGGATAACAAGTAGATTCTGAATTCTGTTATGGTTATCAATGTTGTATCTGATCCCTTCAAAGATAAATACAGAATGAGGTGAAGATTCAATTTTCACTGCTTAATAAATGTCTAAGCAGTATAACAGCAAAACATTTACTGAAAGTGTCAAATATTGACTAACGCTAAGGTAAATATGACTTCAATTAGCAGTACAGCTAGGCACTCATAAGAATAGAATTTAAAAAGACGGTCGATGTGGAAAGTTTGACGTGTTTATATGAACACATTTGTAGAGCCCCTGGTCTGAGAATTGACACTCATTACAATTATTATGAAAGAGCCCTGGTGGAATATGGGACCACTGATGGAAAGGTCAACTGCTTGAGCCTAACAGCGACTCTGCGGGGGAAAGAGGAAGCAACTTGCTTTTGTGAAGGCTTCTAGGCTTGGCGACCATATGGAGTAAATCTACTCTGGCTTATTCTACCTTGAACTAGACGGAACTCAAGGGCAGTGGGTCTGGTACAACTAACATGCACTGATTATTTTTTTCTTTAAAAGAGCTGGGTTTCATCTTAATTTTCTTTGAAGAAGGACCTCAGGAAAGCGCTTGTGAAAAGATTGATTTCCTTTCATAAGCCTCTAAGTGATCATATTAAATATGGTAATTCTATATGCTTAGTCCTTGCATATTTATAATGTGAAATGACTTTTGTTACATTAATTGCATGGGCCCCTTAATAAAAGCTTTGTTCCCAAGGGGCTCATAAAATTAATGTAACAAAAGTTACTTAATTTCATAAATATGCAGGACTAAGCATACAGAAAATACCATACTTAAAGGGCTCATGTAGGAAAAAATTGTTCTGGAAATGTTGATGGCAACATAGATGCAAGTGTGCTTAATATTATTAAATGACAGATTGCTATAAGATTTCTAAGAGCCCCCCAATAAGATGATTAATAAAAATAAAATAAATAGATAAATGCATTGTTTACTAAAATTTTTTTGAGAAATTTCATACTGAGACTATCCAAAGAAATCACTCAGGTGAATTAAAAGTTAGATAGCAAATTAGAAAGTCAAATTAAAGAAAATCAAATTAATGGCCACTGTCATCAAAGATGAAGCCTGGCTCAAGCCTAGGCATTTGCTTATCTTGGCATTTCCTGAACTTTACCACAGTAGGCATAGGGGTCTTAGGCATAGTAAATATTCCTGAGCATTTGTTCAGCGACTACACTTTTTTATATGTATATAAGATGATTTGAATCTAATTTGTAGGAGCCCTGGTGGTGGAGTAGTTACAAGTTGGACTGCAATCTACAAGGTCAGCAGTTCAAAACCACCAGCATAAACAGTTACTGTCTCAGAATCCCACAGGGGGCGATATCAGTCAATATTGATCAATGGCAGTGAGTTTGGTTTGGGGAGTGGTTCCTTGATAAAAGGCCTGATAATTTGGTCCTGCAAATTTTTCTGCCTGAAAGCTCTAGGGAGCCATTCTACTTAGCAACATGTAGGTTAGTGTGGTAGTTATATAATCATTTGTCAATTTGAGGATTAAGAGTGGAGGGGTGAAGTCTGGCCTGTCAATCAGAAGATAGCCAATGAGGCCTCTATGGGAATGAATGGCCTTCCCCTGAGGATTCTGTGAATTTCTGTATTTCCTCCTTGGAGGCAGGAGACACACACTTTCTCTGTTTCCTCCCTTGGAAACGCTCTACTGACAAGGTTCACTCCCTGCGAGACATCCATGAGGAGAAGCCATATGGACCTACCTTGATGCAGCCCTGGATGCTGGAGAAGCCAAGTGGGGACCCCTGCCATTGCTGAAACGCTCACAGCACCACTGGATCCACAAGACTTCCCACCCACTGGCCTGTGATCTCCCTGCAGTCGACATCGTTACATGTGTTTCGTCGGTCTGAAGAGAACTTTATAGATCGCTTTCAGACATATGGGCTAATATCAGACTTATGAACTTGATCTGGGACCAAGACTGGGATGTTTTCTCAATAGTCTCAATATTTAATTGCTCTTGTCTATCAGGCTTTTCCCTATACACCTATGCGTGCCTACGAATCTCTAGTCCACCCAGATGGACACAGTTACTGCGAGTTGTAATGGACTTCATGGAAGTCTGTGTCTTGCTTATCCTCCCCTTCCCTTCTTGTACACTCCACTGCTGGGTTCCCTGCCTCGTTCAGAAGAATCATGTGCCATCAAGGTGCCAACCCAGTTTCCCATCCACAGATGTGTCTATGTACTGCAGTGGCATAGCAAAGAATTCACATAGACCTTCCTGATAGAGGACGACATGGGGGATGAACCAAATCAAAGGCGCTGCCGACAAGTAGATTCTGACTTATATTGGACAAAGCAGGACTGCTCCTTAGAATTTCTGAGGCTGTAAATATATATATTTTTTTTATTTTTCATTGTAGATTAAGTTAGGGATTCTATTTCAAATCAACAGCTTTGTATTCAACATTAACTATTAATCAAAGCCCCCAGTGGTTTACCCTTCACTTGTCCCATTGATTTCTTTTCACCCATTTTGGGTGGAGGAGCCCTGGCGGCATCGTGGATGATGCATTGGCTTACTAACTTCAAGGTTAGCAATTCAAAACCACCCGCCTGCTCTGTGGGAGGGGAGGGGGTGGGTGGGAAGGAAGGAGGTTTCCTACTCTCTCAATGCTTCACAGTCTTAGAAACTCACAGCATCCATTCTACCCTGTTCACACTCGTCTGCTCTTTGATCCCCAGCGCTCAATGAACCAAATGGATTCTTGATATGATCCCTATATCCAGGCGGAACATACTCAATGTTGTATTTTGGCTCTTATGGATTTTCTCAAGTTTTCATCAGCTTCCACTTGAACTTGCATATGGACATTCGATCTGTTCTATACCCATTAAGCCCCTGGTATTGTGACTGATGGGTTGAGCTTCCCCACTGTCCCTTGTCAGAAATGATTTCAACTCATAAAGACCCTGTAGGACTGTCCCATCATCTTTATAGCAGATCACAAGTTCTTTTCTGTTGGAGAGCCACTGATCTGTTTAAACAACCATCCTAGCTGAGCATGCAACCATTGCGCCACCAGGGCTCACTCCTTGACCAAACTGCAGACATTTTCATAGCCTACTCTTAGGTTATAGAGAGTGGTGGGATGCAGTGGAACTTATTCATATAGGCTTTGCCATCAGGTGGGACCTTTGTCTGTTTCCACAGGGATCACCAAAAGCATCTCCATGGGAACACCAAACACAAGCAGAGCCCTAGACTCTTGTGTGGCCCTCTGTTACGGAGCCCGCCCAACATCTTTTTATAAGAAAAAGCTCCCTAAGACATGCAGCTTCACATTAACTGGAGCACCTCCCTATCTCCTGGACTCCCAGTGGTTAGTGCCTCCCTGAATTTAGGTGCCTGGTGGGAAGTGCCTTCAAGCACACGAGGAAGAGCAGTCAGGGCTTGAGTTGAGAAGGAGAAAGGGGAGTGATGAAAATAAGGACCGACGTGAATGGGACACTTTGATTCTCAAGAGAAATGGAGGCAGGCAAAAAGTATTGTCCCCTTGCACAGCTATGGACTAAAGCAACAATGAAGGGAAGTATGACAGCTGGGGGCATGAGGGCGTTGGCAGAACTGATTGTGTGTATAATTTCTCAACTCTGCAGCCAGTGATAGTGTGTCAATAGACTGAATATTCAAATCGATGAGACGACACACCTTCGAAATCAACAAATGTTCCAGAGGCTCCCTGACCCCGAAGAGCCAGCTGTTAAACATTCAGCAGCATGCTGCTGTTGATAGTCCAAATGCGGGGTGAAATGCCACTGAAGCCCAATGAGTCATTGACGAGAAAGGGGAGTTGGGGAGAGGTGCCCGTGGGGATGGTGGAGAATTCCAACGGCCTAAGTTCTTCCGCTACTTCTGCTGGGGCTATCATGTCCTCTTTCACTTACTTCCTGTCCACTTTCCCAACATGTAGGTCAGATTTGGGGGGTGAGAGGTGTGTGACTTCTTACAGTGAGATTGCAGAAGTGGATTGCTTGGGGAGTAGGGTAGGTGACCTCTGCATTGGGGAAGCTTAAAAGGAGGAACTTTCTTGGAGTTTCAGGGCTGTGGATTCCATTAGTAAGGGATGAAGACTTTATCCTACAAGGGGGTTCTGAATAAGGAGCTGCTGTCTTCTTATATGGGGTCTGTACCTACAAGAGTTTTCATCTCAGTTCTCTTACAAAAAGAAAGCTGCAGGTCTTTGAACAAACTCGTTTCTCTTCTGCTGCAGTGTGGATACTGAGAAGTCTCTTGTTTTCTTGTTGGATGATTTCTTCAGAGTCCTCTCTCGTCATTAGTCCCTCTGCATGGTCCTGTTATGATTCTAAGAGTTCAGGTTAGGCAGAAATAGTTTCAAGATTGTCAGTCCAGCCATTCTGAGAGGAAAGCAGACTGCATGGATTTAAGAGGAAGCTGTGGGTTTCCACTACTAAGAATTTTCAGATCCTTTGCTTAAGCCTTGGCCTTCCCTTGCTTTTCAAAGGCTTTATTGTGCTGCACATGGCCAGTCTTTTAAGAGTCTCTTCTTGAAATTACTGTTAACCCAGTTCCTCACTTACCGAGCCTGATTTTTTCTCAGACAGTACGCATGCGTGCTACTTGTTGTATTTAAAACAATAAATTATATTGTTTAAAATGCTAAGAAGCAAAATCTAGACAGATGTTTAGAAACTGCCAAGAAGATCATTGAAATAGGGGACCTGTACTTTCTATATGATATACTTTTAGACTCGAAAAATGGTCTTTTCTTGTGTTATTTTGCTATTTTATTTAAACTAGAAAATTGCATTTTTATTATATAAAGCATCATGATGACATCTTTTTAAAATGTTTCCATCTTGTACAATTCTTTTTTAAAAATCATTTTTTGGGGGCTCATACAACTCATCACAATTCATACATCCATTATATCAAGCACATTTGTACATTTTTTGCCTTTATCATTCTCAAAAGATTTGTTTTCTACCTTGGTGTCAGCATGTTTTCCCCTCCCTCTCCAGCATTCCCCCATGAACCCTTGATAATTTCTAAATTATTATTATTCTGTCATGTCTTATACGCTCTAATGTCTCCCTTCACTCACTTTTCTATGTCCCCCAGAATGGGGATTATATGTAGATTCTTATGATCGATTTCCACTTTCTACCCCATCTTCCCTCCACCCTCCCAGTATCGCCACTCTCACCACTGGTCCTGAAGGGTTCATCTGTCCTGGATTCCCTGTGTTTCCAGTTCTTATCTGGACCAGTGGACATCCTCTGGTCTAGCTGGATTTGTAAGGTAGAATTGGGATCGTGATAGCAGGAGGGAGAAAGCATTTAAGAATTAGAGGAGAGTTGTATGTTTCATTGTTGCTACACTGCAGTCTGATTAAGCCTCTTATACCATCTTCACCACTGATTTTGGATCACTTATTTTCCCCTCGTCCCTGGATTTGTTAGCACTGCACTCTGGCTGGCTCGTCTCCTTCCCGTGACCCTTCTCTAAGGGGATGTCCAATTGCCTTCACAAGGGCTTTGCATCTGCACTTCACACTCCCCCTCATTTACAGTGATTTTTAGTTCTTTGATGTCTGATACCTGATCCCATCGACACCTCCTGATCACACAGACTGGTGTGCTTCTTCAATTTAGGCTTTGTTGCTTGTGAGCAAGATGACCACTTGTTTACCTTGAAGCCTTTAAGGCCCCCGACACTATATCTTTTGATAGCCGGGCACCATCAGCTTTCTTTATCACATTTGCTTATGCACTCATTTGTCTTCAGCAATAGTGTCAGGAAGATGAGTACCATGGAATGTCAGTTTAATAGAACAACGTGTTCTTGCATTGAGGGAGTGCTTGAGTAGAGGCCCAATGTCCATCTGCTACCTTAATACTAAATCTATAACTATATGCACACAGATCCATTTCCCCACCGTCATATATAAATATATTTATATATGAACATGCCTGTATTTAGTCCTCTATAAGTTCCCTTTGCCTCCTGCTTGTTTCCTCTATTTCCTTTTACTTTCCTCTTGCCCCACTATGATGCTCAATTTTTACTTGTGCTTCAGTAGTTCCTCTTGGTTACATTGCCATTGATCGAGCCCTACCAGACCTCTTTTACCATCTTCACCACTGATTTTGGGTCACTTGTTCTCTTGTCCCTGGGTTTGTTAACACCACTTCCTTCCCCCCAACCTCACTCCCAGCCTCCTCTCCCATGTCTCTCCTGGAACTGTGGTTCCTGTTGTTTTCTCCTCCATGTTGTTTATCCAGTCTTTCTTAGCGGGACAGACCTGCAGAGATAATAATAAGCATAAAAACAAGACAGAGCAAAACAAAGCAACAAAACAAAACAGTAGCAACAAACCATGGCAGAAAAAGAAAAGAAAAACCTGCAAATAGTTCAAGGTCTGTTTACCTTTAGGAGTGTTTTCCGGTAGAGTCTGATGGGGTACCACGCCCAGCCCCCAAAGTCTACTTTTGGTACTCCCTTGGTACTTCCTTCTCTGCTCCCCTTGCTGTTCTGTTGCACGCCCTTAGTGTTTTCCCTCAGTGGGGTAGGGTCAAATCAGACACAATTCTCACCCTGTGTCTTCAGTGTTGTACCCTGTAAGGGTCAGTGAGGGATGTCATTCTTGTAGTGGGGCCGACCATAGGGTCCTCTCGGTCACTGACTGCTCTGAGGGGGGATATTGCCCTCAAAGGTTGGTGGGTCAGGATGTGCTCCACTCCCTCTCCCTCACCCATCATTTGCTCTTGTGTGCTCTGATCAGACATGTCCCTCTCCCTGAGCTGCAGCTTCAATGCTATCCTCTGAACTAAATTCTTCAGTGGGGAGGGGTGGCTGTCCATGTAGTTGGGATTGGGGCCTGGCCCTGCTTTTTTTTTTTTTCAACGCTGTATGACATGTCTGTACAAGTCCCCATGTAAAACAAAGGCAAAGATGTGACAGTGATTGACATGCCATCTTCTGGCTTCCTCACTCCTTGCCTTCCCTCGGTCAGCTTCCCCCAGAATTTCCTGTTCACCATTCACTTGAGTTGCTTTATGTCCAGTTTTGGTGTATCCATGTCTATTTGATAGAGTTATATATGTGAAATTTAATTTTATTGCGGTTGTCTTAAATTCTGTGAAAAGGAGAGTCATGTTGCCTGCAATCTTTGGGTACTTTTTTTCAATTACTTGCTAACTGAACAACCGAGATTTAGCCAGTTGCTTGATTCACTCACTTTGCCTGCTGTCAGAATGTTTTGTATATTTTAATAGCAACTAATTTACTTTCTAAAATTCAAAAAAATTTTTCATGAGTTTTAGCAGATTAAAAAAGTGTTCATAAAACCTCCACGAGCGACTAGGCATCTAGTATTTTCTCTTCCCTTAATCAGCCCCTCTCCTCACCAAGCGAGCAGAAAGTATATTGTTCAGGTGACAACATTTCCCAAATTGCCTCCACTCTTCTCTTTGCCATTTTTAACATGTGTGCTTGGCGAGGTAGAGAGGCATGCTCTCATTTGTAATTCAAAGCAGCACTTGACAGAAACGAGTGCTGAGGAAACTCCTGATAGCTATGGCAACAGCAGGGCGAACTGCCTGGTTGGATTTGTAGAGCGCTTATGGGTTGCCCGGAAACCCGGTACCTCTGGGCTTCTGTCTGGGGAAAGTTCTGGGGCCTGAGATTCAGCCCCCACCTCCTGGGGCACCTCGGTGTGTGTGTGTGTGTGTGTGGCGGGGGAGGGGAGGGGTGACACCCAATTCCATGTGACATGGATGCATTTTCAAAAGTGCTCCAGGCAGCGGGCTCTGTCCCTTGGAATGGTCTGGGAAGGTGGGCAATAGATAAATAAGTTTCTAGGAAAAACCAAACCAAACCAAACTCAGAATGAAAGGGGAACAGTGAGAAGATAAGGCAGTTGAGATAAATGAGCTGAAGCATTTTCAGAGAAGAGGAAGGAATAGCAGCTTGCTGGGAGGGGGCGGAGTGAGGGGGGGTGACGGTGGTGGTGGGGCAGTATAAAACAACAGCACCAAGAGAAGTGGTCTGGCAAAGAGGGTTTTGTAACAAGGAGGGAAACTCCAAGGGCAGAGAGAGAGAGAGAGAGACAGAGAGGGAGGGAGAGAGACAAGGCCCGGCCAGAATGAAAACTGCCTGCCTATGGGGATAATCGTACAACTAACCCTCCTGGGTGGGAATGGAACGTTGGGATTGTATGCTATGTGAATGAGAGGCTGATAAAATTGTTGGGAAATAGAAGCCTATGAGAAAGAAGATAAAATTCTTAGAAACGAAGCAAAGCGACAAACGGAAAGCTTCCTTCTTCTTTCCCTGGGAGAAAGGCTGACAGCGTGCAGCTCCAGGAGTAACCCTCTGCGCCACCAGGGCTAGTCATTCAAGAGCGGCCGAGTGGACAGGCCCCGACTGTTCACACACTGGATTGAGAACGCAGAGGTTGGGGGTTGACCGCTCCCTCCACCCCACCCCACCCCACCCCCTGTCCATCTCAGATTGCAGTCTCTGAGCGGTTGGGCAATTCCGCTCGAAGGCCCCAGAGTAATGCCCGCCTCACTGTGACTCTCTTGGAGATCCGTTCTGGAGTGAAGTGTGGGAGAGGACTGGGCAGAGGGCCAGGGGCCTGGGTTATTTGCTCCGGTAGGCATGCGTTTGGGGCACACACTCACAGGGCGGAAAGACGCTACGGAGGACGGCCAGGCCCAATAGAACCCGCCGAGGCAGAGGTGGGGACCCTTCCACCCTGGCTTCCATTTGGAAAGATGAAAATATCCAGCAAGTGTGGAGGCTTGACCAAAGTCTGGGAGGGACCCAGTTCTGGGCAGGTGGGGCCAGCACGCTTCCACAGCCAGACTGCCTATACTTCTTGTTCTCTCTGGGGTTGTTTCTCTTCCGCTCTTTTCATATTCGGTGAAGGGGTCCCAAAGCCCCAGGCAGGTTCAGCTCACCAGAAGCACATGGGGTGTGGGATTATCGTGGAGGCCAGCAATACAGAAGATGATTCCAGGCTTCTCCATCCCATCTGCTGGCCCTGCCTGTGGTTGCTTCTCACGCGATCATCCATTCACAGAGGTGTTCTTCAGCATCCTCTCAGCTGGGGCATACCGCCTTCCAAGTTCCATGGGTGATGCCAGCTTCCCCTCAATCCCAAAATCAATATTGAGACTTCGGCGGTGGGGGAATACATTATTCTGTAAGCAAATAGTGACACGGTGGAGTACAATGCAATATTCATGTGAAGCTTAAATTTACCATAAGGTCCATTTCAGCTTCTGGGAGGCAGCTCTCAGATCTGCCTCTCTGCAGCCTTTCTCAGAACACCCAGTCCTTCCCCCTCTTCTGCTTTCAGACTGTGTCGTTCGTAGAGTTTGAGAAACCAGGCCCTGGCGGAAGCTAATGAAATTAACAGCTGAGTTCAAGGTTCTGAAACCCAGTTTGGACATGGAGAAGGGGCCTGTTTTGTGTAAGACCCATGAGGGAGTTCCCAGGAGAGCAAATTTTGAATTTGCATACGTAGCCGTGCTGCATTACTGCCTAGGACTTCACATCAGGTCTGCAACAGGGTGAGAAAGGGCCTTGCCTTGCATCAGCTCCAACTTGCTCTTCTTACAGGTGAGAGCTCAGAGAGGTTATGCGACTTGTCTGAGGTCACACAGCCAGTCCACGGCAAGCCTGGCAGCAGAGCCAGCCTCTCCTGCCTCCTATAGCCCTAGTTGTGCTCTTGGTGATGGTGTGAGCTCCCACCAAGTTGGCTCCCAACTTCTGGAGGCCCAGTTCACACATAACAAAATCAGACCTGATCCTGGACAGGCCCCGAGATGGGTCGTGGATCAGACTGTGTGATGCAAGAGGCTTTCACACACCGTTTTCTGAACGTCGCGCTCTAGGCCTTTCTTTCAAGCTCATCTTCGTCTGAAAGCCCTGCTAACACCTGGCCAGCATTATAGTAATAGGACAGCCTCCACTGTTAGATGGGGGAATCTTGATGAAGCTCATGGGCCCAGGTCTCTCACACGGCAGGGGAGAATTTTACCACTGAACTACCGAGACCTACATAATTGGTATATTAGGAACAATGCTTCCTCATTTTACTCCACCTCAGGCTTCGGGATAAATGTGTTGTCAGTAGTATTTGTTGCTGCTGTCGCTGTAGAGCTGATGTGGAATC